>WYEA01007828.1:9851-20057 GCA_033558465.1 Alcedo atthis
GATAGGATCTTGTCACAAATTAAATTTCAGCTCTCTCCAGCTGCCAGCTGGGCACTGGGGACCTCCCAGGTTTGTTGTGTTGCTCTGCCTGCCACAGAGGAAAGCCCAAGAGAGAGAATTGCCTGAGGGGCCACAGAAAATCCTGTCTGCACATCACGGTGCCTCTACCAGACACCCAGGGTCCAAGCAGATGCATCCAAGGAGTCAAAGGCTTCCCAGGCTCTTTAGCCAAGTCTTCCCTGCAGATTTTGTCTACATCTCACCCCTTGGCATCTCTGTCTTGCAGTTAAATACACAGTGCTGTGTGAAACTGCCTGGGAAGCCTGTTCTTCAGCCTACCACAGAGAGAGAACACTGCTAGACAGAACCCACCCCAGCATCCCCACTCCATGGGGAGCCCTACACCCAAGCTGCACAGGGCCTTCCTTTCTTTTGATTCATGGCTTGTAGCAACAGTGCAGAATAAACAGAACAGGCTTTTCCAGATGCTCCTCCCTTTTGTGTCAGGAACACAGGCAGAAACACTTTTCTCTGGTGTCCAGAGGCTTGTTAAGACATCTGCATGACACTCAACTTCAGGTAAAGAACTGCTTTGCTTAAAGCAACACTTAAAACCTACCTCTGCTGTGCTTGTGTGGCACTGAGCACGCTTAGGGCTGGTTTTTGTAGGAGATTCTCTGGGTTTTTTTTTCAAGATAATGTAGACACAGGGGAAGCAACTGCTTATCAAAGTGTTAGCAGGGAGCTAGAGTGTTTGAACTGGCATTCATTAATAGCTCCAGTTAACTACGAGGAAATAGACTGTGCTTACTGGTTCATGCCTGGAAAGGTCACCAATCCTTTTCGTGTGAAACATGTTGTAGCCCAGATCAAAACTTAGCCAGGAAGATGAAGGGGCTGATAAAAGCCTGGAGAGCTGTTAGCTGAGACTTTAACAAAGCCCTGCCTCCTGATGTTACTGTCCTGTCAACAGCCCCCCTCAGGCTGCTGGCCTCTCCCCTGGCAGGGTAAGCCATGATCTGCAGCATCACCTGCAAGGGCTTCGTGTTCACAGACATCTCAGCCTGGCACCATCATCCCCAGGCAGCCCGTGCAGTGTCACACAAGCAGTGTGCACAGTGTCACACAAGCAGTGTGCACAGTGTCACACAAGCAGTGTGCACAGTGTCACACACACAGCTCTCCCTCTGTAAGGAAGCAGACAATCTGGGAGACTGGACAGTGGAGGATTTATTTTAGCAGTTGTGTTTTTAAGTGCTCTGGATCAAGCTGTGCTTGCTGCAGACAGCCCTGAAAGACCTCAGGCCTTCTTTTGGAGAACTGCAATTTCTTGTCTGTATTCTCCTCTTTTTTTTTTATTGGAAAACTGGTTTCTGTTTTATAACCTGAGACTCAAACAGTTCAGTTTTCCCAAGGCTCAGACACAAAGAGCACCACTGGATAAAACCAGCAACAGATACAGGTGTTTATGCAGCTGTAACAGATGCAACAATGAAGAAAATAAAGAATAACAAAAAAAAGCCCCATAAAGTGCCTTCAAATCATTGAAATTGGCATTTCTGTCAATGCTCATCTGGTTATTACCTGGTTGGGGAGAATTCTGGGCAAAAATATAAAGCTGAATGTCTTCACACACCTCACAGGAATGGAAGCAGTAATAGGTGTTATTTCAGACATTAATTTGGAATGAAGTGGTTAAATGCAGATGAAAGTCACAGGTAAATTCCAATGTCACCAGTTTCCTTCCTGAACCTTACACAGCATCCCTGAGTCCTGAGTAGTGATCCACATTTGAATAATGTTGTAGCAAAAAACCACTGAGGCTCAAAACTGTTAGCAGTAGGACACAACGTTTGGTTAATCTCCCATCTATGAAATCCATTCCTTGTTCTAACAGATAAAGGCTTTGGATAATTTTGTTTTCAAGGAAAAGTGACTTTATCAGTGAATAAATCCTTCGTCTTCCTTTTATTGGTTTCAGTCACAGCTGCTATCACATCTGACCCCTGGAACCTACAGCAGAATACTATCTTAAATTGGATAACCAGAGATTACTGAATTATAGCTTTTGTGAATCAAGTTTCAATTGTTTTTTTGAAACAATTGCTTTCCAGAGCTAAGCAGATCTAAGACAAAAAAAAAACCAACACAGAAAGCAGAAACCAACAGGCCAGGGAACAGCAGGAGCTGCTGTGTTTAAGCTGTGCTATATTCCCTGCTTCCTCTAACTTCAGCCCTGAGATGACAGCAAGAGATTTTACACAGAGCCAACAGGGATGTTCTGTTACTGAAGTGCACAGAACGTGGCAGAGCATTCAGGGCACTGCTACCAGCTTCTGCCAGAGCTCACCAGCAGCCCAGGGGTGTCCCTGTGGCCAGAGAAGGTGGGAAAGGCTTTAGAGGATTGCCCGGGTGTTTGATGTGTAGCCACAGAGCTGGATGTCTGTGTTCTCCTCTGCACTGGCATCCCTGTGCTCCTCACTCAGAGGCCAATTCCAGCTCTGCAAGACAGAACATGAAAGGTCTCAAGGATAAATGGGGCTGCCCAAGTTGAAATTCCATAGGGAGCTGCATGAAGCTGCTGAGCAGTGCCCTGCCAGAGGGGAGAACAACAGCCTGACCTCCAGCTCAGTGGCCATTAAGGATCTCCAAAGAGGCTGAAAATCTGTAGGTGCCCTGCACCCTTCCTGCACTGTGTTGACTTATTTATCAACCACACTCACAAAGTAAACCCAGGCCTTTTATTTCCAGTCTCCAAAAGCACCTTGCTCATGCTGTGTTCTTTTCCTCCATGGAGCAATCCTGGAAAGGCCTGGTGTCCACTGCTGCTTAGTATGAGGGACTGCACCTCAGGCTCAGAGCTGCAAACCACAAACACTTCCTTGAACAAGGTTTTGGGCTCTAGGGGACCATTAAAGTTTGATAAATCTCAGCCAAGACGAGGAAGGAGCTGAATAATTTGCTCATCATTTAATTTCTTTTGTACATGATCACTGCTTTCATGTGCTTGGTTCACAGCAAAACAGTTTGGTTTTCATGAAGGATTAACAAGTCCTGGCCTCACTGAAAATCCCAGCAAAATTTGTGGTGATTAGAATTTCATCCCAGGACTGAAGGATGGAGCCACGTGCTAAATATATTTCCATTTTCCCTCAACTACACTGAACACATTTGTACTTGCCTGTGATTATTTATTTCTTATAAAGGGAAACTACAGATACTGAACCCCTGTTCTTGATCTGTTTCCTACTTGCTGACAGCAAACTACCTCTGCAGCACTTCAGACAGGAAAAGAAGAAAGTAAATGGCTTTGGAATTGCTTTTTTTTTTTTTTTTGTTCCTATTTTTATCTTGTCATCACGTCAGGAGTTCTAACAATCACACACCAGATGCAAAATAATTAGACCTCTGCCTTCCTGAGAACTGAACCCAACCCAAAGCTCAACCAAAAGGACAGTAGCTGAACCACGTGCTGCTAGAAGGTCTCCTCATTCTCACTCCTGCACACACAGAGCCTGCAAAAGAGCCACAAGTTTCAAGAAAATGACAGAATTTTGTTTCATTCAAGAAAGCTGCTTTCCCCAAGGCTCTCCCCAGCCCTGCTCCCTGCACACACAATCCCCTCAGTCCAAAACCAATCACAACCAGCAAGTGACTCCTGACACTCTCCCCCTCCATTAAGGTCACTCCTGATATCATTTAGATAGTGCTTCTTTATTACTGCCCTCAAAGCATCAGTGCTGATAAAGACAGAGCCAAAGGAGGCAGAAAGTGATTCCTTCCCATCCATGGTAGTGATTGGCAAGGGAACAGAACTGCAGACTCAGGGCACAGCTGCAAACAGGAGACTTTTTCCTGCTAGCCTCCCTGCCTGAACCTCAATGGTGTGATTAATAAGGAAAAATCAAAACAAACCCTCAAGAAACCCCCCAAATGTTAAAAACGTTCCTTGGCAAACCACAGAAAATGAACAGGAAGCATTAGTGACTATCTGTGCACAGAAATGAGGTCTGGTCACTCAATTAAAAATCAATCAGATAACACACTCCAAGCTGATTCCAAGGAATTAGGAGTTCCTGATTAATTGCTGCCAGGCAGCCAGAAAACATGTCCTCTGTGGTGTTCTTCTTTGTTCAGAGAGAAAATTACACTTCCAAGGAAAACATTTGGTGTCTTTAGCACTGCTATTGGAAGTGTCTTATTACAGGAGGTTAAAACAACTCCAGAGAGGGACCAGATGAGTGAGGGGAGTTGTGGGAGAAAAGAGAAGTGAAAAAGCTGTCTCCTTATACAGGTATTAAACTATGAAAAGCAACTGAAACTTTCATCATGTCATCTTACAAAAAACAATACTGGGAGGAGAATCTTGAGGACCTAGCCTTCTATATCATCCCAGCCTGTGGTACCTGAAGGTGGCTGTAGAGCTGGATGTAGGAGCCACAGTGAGCAATGGCCCAGCTGAGCTCTCAGAGTGCAGCAAACACAGGAGCCCTGCAGCTGAGGTTCACTCACCAGGCAGCAGGGACCCTTCCCAGGCAGCAAAGGTCTGGTCCAAAGTGGAGGCACAAAGCAGGGAGCAAAATTCTTCCTGTGAGATCCCCATGAAACCAGTGACTGTGAAGAGCTGGTGTTACTGCAGCAGCTCTGCTCCATCCTGCTGCTGACTGCCCAGCAAGAACATCTCTGAATGTTCAGTGAAAGCTGTCAGCTGAGAATTAGACACATGAGAAACTGGATTACTGGGATGTGTTTGCAGATGCTTGGGGAAGCACTGGGGGTTGGACTCAGCGTCCCTTTCAAACCAGACATTTCTATGAAGCTGGGCTCACAGAGCCTGGGAATCAAAGACAGATGTTGTGCCTAAGAGCCAGAGAGCCCAAATTCCTGACAGATGATATCCTTGAGAGCCAGGGTGAATAACTGACAACCAGCAGAGCAGCAACAGGAGCAAAAAGGGTAACCAGTTTGTACCACTTTGCACATCAGTTGCTCTGTAATGCTTTGGATTACATTCCTCTGCTTCTCAGTGGGGACCACACTACTGAATACCTAATTTCTACACTGAAAATGTCCCAAAACATTCTGGAAATGCACACGTTGTGTTTGACAAGGTCAACAAAGTGAGGCAGCTATGCCTGCCTGTGAGAAGAGCCTGAACGAAGAAGTCCTTCCTCAGCCACTCAGGTGCTTGCTGCAATCAGATTTCTTAAGAAGAAAAAAAGTCAAACGAAACTTCAGTTGAGTTTTGCATGCACACATTTCTAATATTTTGCTTTGGAAAAGGAAACCAGTTGCCACTGAACTGCTTGTTAGTTGTGAGGAGATGTGAGAGGTCAGAGGCTCAGCAACCTGCCTGTGCAGGGTGTTGATGCTGCAGGCTGCCCTGCCCTCCCAGCACACACAGCCACTTTCTCAGCCCCTTGGACATCAAACCCAACCCAGCCAGCACCACAAAGGCCTCAGCACGATCTCATTTACTCAGCCTGCTTTGTTTCTAATATGTGTCTGATGTTTTTTTACAGTATTCAAAGGAGCAGCACAATAATGAGAAAATAATATCCCGTAGCCCTTTTTTCTTCTCACGCTGCCATTTGGAAAGAACACGCTGATAATAATACATGATAATTACAGAGCCATTAGGGCCGGTTCTGAAGTTCTTCCCTGAGTTTCTGGTCAAGAAAACAGAGCAATTTCTGAGGTGTGAGGCGTAATGAGCTCAATTCAGCACTTGAAGCAGAACACCAACCAATCTGCTGAACAGAAAAACAACAACAACAAAAGGTTGTGTTGCAAAAGCCTGGCACAAAACCCGACTGCTCTCTCCAGGATTACACATTAAACCTCGTGTAAAAGCACAAGCAAGCCACTCAGTCATTCAGGAATTTGACTCATCTGGAAACAATAACACGAGGGGAAACTTGGTGGAGAACAAAGCTTGCTTTCTGCTTGGTTGGGTTTTTTTTCCACACATCCCTTCTGCCAAAAGCACAGGTGCTGCTGCTCTCCCGGGTGCCACTGCAAAGCTGGGCCCTGAAGAGCTGATGCTTCCCAACAGGGCTGAGCCCGGCCTCTGAAAATGGCTGGCTGGCAGGAAGAAACCCTCCACACACAGGGAGGTGGATGTGGGTCATTTTAAAGGACAAAATAGGAAAAACCCATGTGCTGGTGTAGCCTGTGGTGAAACCTCTGGGTTTAAATGTGTGTTGCTGCTCTAAGGATAACACAGCTGGGTGTGAGGGCTGCACCTATGCACACGCTGGGCACTGCAGGTCACCAGCAGGGCAGCAGGGATTGCTCCCCAGCACATTCCTGCCCAGGTGATTGACAGGTAAAGACCCCAGCAAGGCAGCCCTGAGCTCACCTAGAGGGCAGCAGCAGCAGACTGACAGCAACTCCCCGATGGACAGCCCTGGACCCTGCTGCAGACCGTGCTCGGATGGATGCAGTGCCAGGCAGGACACCTTTGGTAGCTGCTGCAGATGGATTTACACCACACGCTGTGTTTTCACAAGGCATGTTTTGTGCACGGCTTGAGGCAGTCACCAGACCACAGTGTGGCCACTTAGGACCACGGGAAGCTGAATGACAACAGCTCAGCACCTCACCTCACCCAGCTGAAGCGACAGAGAAACCCCCTGACCCTCCAGACCCTTGTCCCCATGGTGCCTGGTTGCATGACTACAATAAATTCATCCCTCTCTTAGCACCTCGTTCCTTCTTCACAATTGGGAGAATATATTTTTTTTTTCTCTTTCCTTCCCACTGTGTATGAAAGCAGCATTCATTAATGCCAAAAGGTAATGAGAAAAAAGAATGGTGAAGAGCTTCTGAAAGCTCCCAGATAAACAAACCACACTGCTGTAATCAGGATCTGTGGCAGTGCTAGCACTGGGGAAATAAAGCCTGAACTAAAACCCAAAGGAATTAATGGATTTGTTTGGGGTTTTCTGATATCACGCAGATAAAGAAATAAGACAATATAAGAAAAAGATAAGACCTAAGCTGCTCAGTATAAGATTAATCTGTGCACGCAGACTTCAGGAACCTGGGGAAATCCTGGCCCTAACATTTATGGGCTTTTAGGTATCTGAAATATTTTAATCATAAATCCTGGCCTCTCGATTCCTCTGGATTGAAAATCTCTCCTTTTGAAGAGCATGGTTCTGCAGATCTTTCAGCCCATTTACACTCTGACTCTACAATCCAAGACTCGGAAAAGTATTTGGATATTTAGAAATTGCAGAAATTCAATCACAGAGTTTTTGTGATAAAGTGTAAATCCTACTTGAACCTGCATTTGCATTCTAGTCAATGCCTGATCACAGAGCTGCACAGCTCAGTGCCCTGAAAATCAGATCTTCAGCCATTTAGATGCATTAGGAAGTTTTACACAAATCATATTGCTATGATTTATTTTTTGCATCCCTTATCAGTAACAGATGAACAACTACTGAGGGAATGTCATACAATATGAGTCATCTGGAAGTACTTTGGCATGGGTTTTACTAGAGCTTAAATAATTGAAGCTTATTACTTCTGACTTATCATTTATTTGTGTAACAGTGGTAATGCAAGGCTATATATTATCCAAGATGTGATACTTATATCCAAAGTAAAATGAAAACCCAGAGCTTTTTTGTATTTCTAAGTCACAGTGGCTGATCTACTTGATTAGAGAAAAACTGGGGACTATATCTAGTACATCAGGTAGAACTTGCACCAACCTATCACATCTTCTCTTGAAAGTCACCTGACCACTGCTCCAAAATGGACAAAAATCTTTTTTTAAAAAAAAAAATCTAAAGTAATAGCTATTAGTCTTGATGCATCTGAGGCATCACTGTGCCAGCAGCTTCCCATTAAGAGATGATCTTAAAAAGACTCTAAAATGTTAGAGATGAGAAATGCTTGGTACACTGTCCAAAAGGAACTGCTGATTTGGGAACTCAAAAAATGCAGAGAAAACGCAGAGCTGAGAGATTAATTCATAGATTTCTCACATTCATTTCCTCCTTAATCAGTGGGAGCAGCCACCACGCTCAGCAGGGCTGGGGGAGTCACCTCTGAAGTCTTGCTGAATGACACTCTAGGTCAGAGCAAGGAGACCACGAGGTGTCATCATTACAACTGAAATATTGCAGTTCACATGAACTGACTGCCCAGCTAAGGGCAAGATCAGCAAGCAAAAATGAGTGCCTGTTACTTAAATGGGCAATTCTGTCAGCTAAATGCACAGGACACTGTGTAGTTAGGTACTGGCACTTGGATAAATATGTCAACTGGTTCCTTTTCTTGTGGCCAACTCTCAGACAGAGATCATCACCTGTTTTCTCAGTAGTGACTCATAAAAGCCAACAGTTGCCAAGTATCACATTTTCTATTACCCTGGAGCACTTTTTCCTCTGTTATATAATCCATGCACGGCTCCAAAATGTTTTATCGTCACCCCAGAATTAAGAATAAGCTTAAACCAATCTATTTTTTTCCAACTGTTCCCAAACATCTAGTCATTAATGCTCTTTATAGGCATCTTTGACTTTGTGAAGTGAAATCCCATCTTCCAGGAATCAGTGCAGGCTGTCTGCCAAGGACTGAACATCCATCAAGGGCAGCAGGACTCACAGGAGGCGCAGTCGGTGCCGAGGACTCCTCAGCAACAACAGGAAGATTCCCAGTGGATTAAAGTTTGTCTTAAGACAAAAAGAATCTACCTACAAATCAGCCCAGCAATTTCTGCTGTGCAAGTTACAAGAGAGAAGAGGAAAATGTATTTATTAAGTCCTATTGATTTTCGTGCAACATAAGGGATCTTCTACTCTACAAAATTTCTGCTGAGATTATGAACACATTCCATTCTGACAAAAAAAGATTGCTATCATTCTATTACATTGGGAACTGTATTTTCTCTCTATTTTTAACTTTTCCTGTTACTTCCCAAGAATAAAACTCTGAACAGCCACCAACCTGAGGTGAAACTCTGGTTTGAACACAGACCTGCAGCACGAGGGCTCGTGCTGATGTGAGATACACGCGGGGATTTCTCACGTGGACACAGTCTCTGATTTTACTGCCTAAAGATTCACAACAAAACCTCTTCATTAGCCTCGCTCCTGTCTCCAGAAGATGAGACCACACTGCCACACTTGAAGCTGCCCCTCCAAGGAGTTTCTGAGCATCACGTCGAGGTGGAGATAATTACTCAAGGTTTTGAGATGAAACGCTAAATAGAGAAAATGAATCCTAAGCACTTAATAGCACTGATGCAATTAAAAATCCCTCCTATTCAGCTGCCATAATATCAGCAATTGCAGTCAGCTTCTGGGCTTTGGAGAAGATCAGCAGAACACTTTCCCTTTGTTCTTTGAAGCGCTCTCACTCACTTCACCTATTCATTTTCTGCCTGTTTCCAGAGAGCAGTTAAATATCAGATGGAACTTCCAGTTGCCTCGTTGCAATGCAAGGGTCAGCTGAAGAAGTAGCTGGGTTAGAGAGTGAGGACACAAGAAGAAAAGCCCACAGAGAGGTGATTCCGTGTGCCTCACTGCCCCCCAATTACTAATATTTATACTAAAAAATTATATGAATCAATAGAATGGCTTTAAAAATGGACTAAACTGGCAGCTCTTTGAAGAGTTGGGAGATTCTCTCTGCCTCTGCCACTGCTTGCACATCCAGATTACCCAAACCCTGCTTTGATTCTTGGCAGCTACACTAAACCTATCAGGTATTTGTTGCTTTAAGAGGCTTACATTTAGCCCCAGCAATGATGAGTCTCTATCAGACTGCATCACATGGCTGTGGTGTTGCTTCCCTCTTGGCAAGCTGAGGATGCTGCCATTTAGCCAGTTCTAATAAGTATTAAACCTCCTAAACCGTTTTATTCCCTGCTTGACAATTTACATGAAATTATCATGTAGTAGTTCTGTCGTGCAGTTTTAAAACCTATTTTAATGCAAATTAGGGCTATTACCTAATACCTAGACAGGTTCAACTTAAACAGCATTATTCCAATCAGAGATTTGATTGTCATTTATAGAAAACTGCCTCTCATTGCCTGGCCTGCACAGAGTTTCATTTGACCTTGTTTGTTTGTTTCTGGACTCAGAGGGGAAACAGCACCTTTAACTCTGTGGATTTCTGATTGTTAATGCATTTTATTTTATTTTATTTTATTTTATTTTATTTTATTTTTTACTATTTTATTTT
>WYEA01007829.1:0-14923 GCA_033558465.1 Alcedo atthis
GGCTCTTAAGTGTCTCCAGAGATGGAGACTCCACAACCTCCCTGGGCAGCCCGTTCCAGAGCTCTGTCAGTGGTACAAAGTCCAGCTGACAAGCATTGACTAGTTGTGTCCTACAGAAGAGACCTGATGTCAGTACCATGATCAATGCTGGTTAATGCCTACTAATGATCTAGGCAAGGAGACAGCATGTACCCTCAGAAAATTTGCAGCTGACAGTATACTGGTGGGCAGATGGAAAGGTGGAGGAAGGCAGCCAATGCACTAGTGAGAAGGGCAGCCATTTGGATGGTCTTCAATAGGCTGTCAGACACATCATAAAGCTCTTGAGAAAAAAAAAAATAGAGAGTCCTGGCACTCTGTAATGCAGGTATTGCAGAGTTCTGGGTCTGGGCTAGGCTTTCCAGTAAAGGACTTTCATGTTCTAGAGGAAGAAAGTGGAAAAGGCATGGATAGTGAGCCATTGATATTAAGAAAGATCATCCCTTACTGAGCAGTATGACTGTGCTATGACCAATTTAAGGGAAGGGACCCTTGCCCACTTGTTAGACCACACTTGGACAACTGTGCCTGCTTTTGGGTTCCTCAGTACAGGCAGAAAGGCAAAAAAATGGTTAAGTCTCACAAAGGGACAGCAAGATGGTTAAGGTGCCATACTGAGACAAAGGTTCTGTGCTTATTTGGCTTGAAGGAAAAAAGGCTTCAGAAGGATCTAATTCCAGTCTTCAGTTACAGAAGAGGCAGCTCTGCAGTCTTTTGGAGGTGTACAAGGAAAGGCTGAAAGGCTATAAATGAAATTCAGGAAAAAGGATATAGGAATGAAACTGTATCTGTTATTTCTAAACCACTAGTGACACCTAGTTTCCAAGCAAAATATTGGTAGCTACATAAGCACTGCAACTTTGAAAAAAAGCATCAGAATGTATTTATGGTGCTAAAGGTTCAGCAAGTTGAAGGTTCTGGATAGCAAAACTTCAAACTAATAGACATTGATAATGAAAATATGTGCATTACAACTCTGCTCCAATAAAGGACACAGAGCTTGCAGGGTTGGCTTCTCAGTAAAACCCACTGACACTGTAACACATCAGAGAAATTTCCATGTCTCTGCCTGTGCTGTCAGGCTAAATAAATCATTATTTTTTTCATTAAGGACTGACTACCTAATTGTCCACACATGTACATATTGATGTGCACTGAGACAACCTTTGAGGTGCTGCTATGTGGCTCCTCAGGTCAGAAAACTTAAACTTCAGTGTGAGCATCTTACTCACATGCAAGTCCCACCCTCACAGGGCAAAGAGATGTAACTGAGCCAGGTCTTGCTTGAGCTGCTCTGCTTAGAATACTTTGAAGATACTGGTGTACCAGGAAGGCTGTGAGCCTCCTTTCCCTCTTGTTGGCCCCAGTTCAAGTTAAAGCAAAGCAAATGGCCACTCTGGCCTTCAAGGACTGTCTAGGAAAAAGTTGGATTATCCTTTCTGGGAGAAAAGCAAATCTCTGGCAAGCATGTTGGTGTGGGAATTCTGTTTACTGGGGCAGAAAGTCATAGGTATATGACACAGTACACAGGTTCTAACATCTGGAAGAGAGGAGATGGTCAGATGACAATGCCTTTGGTCAGCCACAGTCTCTCAGCTCCGCTAGTCCTCTCAGCTGCAGAATCCTTACTTTGATTCTAAACTTTCCTGACCCCTGTTCACAATTTCTCAAGAGAAATAAAAACCCTACTTCCATAGAAATGAAGGGCTTTTACTGTAACTGGGCAGCAGCACTGGGCGGATGTGACAGGAGAGTCATCTAGCAATAAAGCATATGGCAGCCATGACCACCACCAGACAATGACAGCATGTCTGGTCATCACTTTATAAATCACATTCATCTGAAGAAGGATGGCCTTTCCGTTGCATGTGTAGCTGACTCCTGCACACAACTGCTTATCCATCACCAACTCTGACTATATTTTGAGTCAGATATGACAAAACGATGGCTCAGAAAAAAGGTACAGCAGAAGACCTGTCACTTAGCAACCACTGGCAAAATTACTGTGCTTGAATCATGTTCCTCAAGATGTTGCAAGAGAAAGCTAAGAACCCCTACTACCTCTAAAATCTTCCTTTCAGCATACTCTCTCCTCATGTATTGTCCTTCTCTCAAAAAGCAGGCTCAACTTTTTTTTTTTTTTTTTTTTTTTTTGTGGTGAACAAATAAACATGCCTTGGGAACAACCACCTAGTACTCTGGCTGTTCTAATGTTTGCTTTCAGTGTAAGAAAGAGAGAAGAGCTAGTATGTATAAAAATTACATGGATTTTATCTATGGACCCCCTTATACATTTTAGGAAACTGTAGCTACTAAAGTAATTGATGTTTTTGACAACATAGCTGGTAGCTAGCATGCAGAAGATATGGCTGATAGCTCTGCAATAACAATTCTAATAACATACTTCTCCATACCACTCTTCCTGCTCATGGATCAGTAGGAATATAGGGGTAAGCACTCTCCAGAAGAGAAGTACACTCTATACTGAAGGATCACACTAACATGCAAGTTAATCTGAGGTGCTCTATATGATAGGAGAGCAATGTTGTGTAGTCAGACAACCCTTTGTGCTTTGTGGATCCAACAGAGATAAGCCAAGGATGCTAAGACCTACAGTGTCGATTTGTACTTGGATTTGTACAAGACAAGTTGTATAAGCAGATCACTCAGTAGATGTAAATAGATGTAGTATAATATATAAATGTCTAAAGCACTACTCCACCATCCTCCTGCTCAAAGTGGAGTCACATATTAGGTCACATCAGGGTGATTAGGGCTTAATCCAGCCAAGTCTTGAAAATCTTCAAGGATAGAGACTGTAAACCCTTTCTGGGCAACTTGTTTCATTGTCTGACTGTCCATGTGGTGAAAAAAACATTTTCTTTATACCTAGTCAGAACCTTCCATTTCAGTTTCTCACTATTGATTGTCAGCCTGTCATCATGCATGTCCAATGAATCACTCAATTTTCTCAGTAACATCCTCATAGGTATTGGAAAACTCCTGTTAGGTTGCCCCAAAGCCTTCATTTCTCCAAGTTAAACAAGAACAATTTCCAATGTCTCTCTTTCTGGTTTCTGTGCTTCAACCATCTGACCATCTTGGTGGCCTTCTGTTGGACTTAATATCATAATTTTACTTCCTATACTAGTGCAGATCAAAACTGAATACACTATTTCAAGTGTAGTTTAATGAGTGCTGAGTAAAGGTAAGTGCTTCCCTCAAGCTTATGCTTGTGGCAGTGTAACACAGTATGCTGGCAGCCACCACCTCCAAGAGCTGAGGACACACCAACAAAAACACAGTGTCTGCTTCCTACAGCTAAATGTTTCTGGGACATTGTGTCCTCTAGTGGATCAGAAAGGTGAATCAGCCCATTTCCTTTGATTTTAAAGTCAAATTTCTATTTGTATTTTCAGAAATTACAAGAAGGTTTTCACACAGTATACCAATACATTGCAGATTTTTTTCATTTCCTTGCAAAGATAACATTATTTATTGTTAAGCATGTATTTTATTGCTTTTGTGCTGTGACTAAGAGCTATACACACTCTAGGGCACATATTAATTATCCATTAATAACCTCTCAGATGTTTGAAATTACTCAGCCTAATGTTTCATACTTTTCTGCACACCTGAGTTAATACATACCCTGGAGTGCTTTCTTGGGTAGTTATGGCACTCTCTTTACTAAGGAAAACTAGGACTTGATTGCATCCCTATATTAATCACAGTGTATGTTTACATAGTATGAATTTGTTTAACAGCGTAACAGTGAAGAAGCTGAGTGTACATAGCTCTCTGGCAGAATGTATGACTTACAAAAAAAAAAGAAGGTTTTCCAGAAACATCTTTATATCTCCACAGAGGCCAAAGAAATCACAGAAATGCTAGAGTTTTGTGTTTTGGATTTTTTTTTGCTGTTGTTTTTTGTGGGGTTTTTTTATTGTACAATCTATCTTGCTCCATAAAATATGGGAATGTCTTGCTGGATCATATGTACATATCTCAGTAAGTGGTTTTTGTTAATCTCCTAAGTGGCAAATAATTTCTGCCTTTAATGGATTGTATTAAAAGGTGAAGTACTTAGTGGCAGGAAGTCATGCAAAAGAACAATTACTCACCCTGAGGTTTTTGGCTCCAGCAGGCAGCTCTTGCAAATTACTTCATTGGGCTTCCTTCTTTCATTTGAGCTCTTTTGTTTTCTGCCTTCAGTATTTCACACTGATTTAACTATATATTTATTTATTTGTAATTTCTGCCAGACACATACCTTCTTATTACAGAGGCAATAAAAGGGGTTTAATGTATCTGAAGAAATTAGCCAGATGAATTACCATCTCTCAGTCAAGAATCATATTACAGCTCTATTTTAGGGTCTTCTTTTTGTGTTTCTCTATTTTTCATGTCCTTACTGGGAAACAGAAGCAGGATCACAAAACTGGGTTGTGAAATGCACAAGCATCTTGTGACAGATGGAAAAAAATTTTCTCAAGAATGAAATTTCAGAAACTGATATACTAGATGGGATAGACACTTGGAACAATTATAAAGGACTGATATGTGAATGTTGCATTTTTTAAGAACCAGGTAACCACTGGCATACTGACTAACACAAATTCTCAGACAGGCAACAGGACTAGAGAGAATTCATTTCTTCTTTGATATTATCTCCTTTAATATAATAGTACCTAGGTGGGACTATTTGAGAAAGAATAACAAAATGAAGATAAAAAATGACAAAATACCAGCCTCACACAGAGAAGGTTCTGGTCTGTTATGATTCAAAAGCTGGTTTCAGCTCAAATCCCACACAGCTGATGAGCAATATTTAGTAGACCAGCATATACATAGATTCACTTACTGCTCTATGTAGTGGTGTAAAATAAGGGTTCCTAAAGAATTCACTGAAGCACAGAAAATTGCTAAGGGTAAATAAATCATCCAGTTACTCCTCTGGGCTTCAAGAAAAAAACCAAACTTCCAAAGGTGAGAGCTGTTTGTGGGGAGTACCAGACTGTAATGTCCTTGAGGAAACAATCAAATCTAAAATTGATGCTGAGACTAAGACTTGTTCATATCAGCAAAGCAGGCAACAAGATACCTATGGCTGGCGATCAGCAAAGTAGTCACAGGGTGTGTATTTTTAACACAGTCTATACCACTTGGATTTGGCAGGTAGAGGGCTGCTCTGTAGAGCAGTGGCAGCCAGTGCACAATGATCTACTACAACGTGAGCACGGAGTACAGCAGATGGTCAGCTTCACTGAGGCTTTGCCCATTTTGCCTCTCTAAGCCTTCTGTTAACCAGCACAAACTGAGAGAAAGAGACTTAGTATGGATGCTCTGTCTTAACTGTCTTAATGCTCATGTCATTTTACACATTGCCTTTTCCTGACAGTTTCAGAGAAAATATCTAAACTTGTATTATCTTTTGTTGGCTTAAAGTGCTTAGTGTTAAAAACTATTTATGCTCCTGTCTTGTGGTAGCTTTGCTTTGGGCATGCCTCCAAGAGTACCAGGAGCTAAGTCCTGCTAGATTTGCTGAAGGGCAGTCCAAGAAATTGGGTTCAGTGTTCTGCTGGAGTGGCTCAGGCTGAGAAAGAGCAGACATACATGGCTCGGAATGCCTGCTTTTGAGAGGTCTCTATAGTAAAGATGTTTCATGTCCCAGAATCCCAGGTGAAGCAAGACTTCTCTCTGAATTAAGACTGGGTAAGAGAAGTGTTCAGATATCTAGTAAAAATAAAGAAATAAAGAAAATGCAAAGATGCAGACTGATGCATTTTGGGTTTTTTCACCTTTCCCATAGTGTGCCATAAGCATTTCTATTTTAGACCTAAATCAGCCTTTCTAGTACTCTAGAGGTTCTGTTCCCCATGTACTCTGCACTGTTCAAGAGGGACAGGGAAATACTGGAGTCCTACAGAGAGCTACAAAGATGATGAAGGGACTGGAACATCTCTCTTAGGAAGAAAGGCTGAGAGTCCTGGGGCTGTTTAGCCTGGAAAAGAGGAGACTGAGAGGGAATCTTATTAATGCTTACAAATGAAGGGTGGGTGTCAAGTAGAAGGGGCCAGACTCTTTTCAGTTGTGCCCTGTGATAGGACAAGAGGTAATGGCAGCAAGGTGAAACACAGGCAGTTCCTCCTCAACATGAGGAAAAACTTCACTGTGAGAGTGACAGAGCCTGGAACAGGCTGCCCAGAGAGGCTGTGGAGACTCCTTCTCTAGAGGCTTTCAAGACCTGCCTGGATCTGTTCTGTATGACCTGCCAAGGGCAATCCTGCTCTGTCAGAGGGGTTGGACTCAATTATCTCCAGAAGTCCCTTCCAACTCCTAACCTTCTATGATTCTAAGTTTTTCCTGATGACATCAGCATATATGCCTTCAGAGAAAGTTATTTGATTATTAGTTATTAGATTGCCATTAATATTTAATTTTCCTAATGCTTGCATCAGTGTTAGCTCAGTCTTAATTTTGCCCTACTGGTTAGTTCCACTTAATGCCAGAGTGTCCCCTGGTGTACATAGCAAAAATAGCAATATATTACAGGGTATTTCATTCGTGATGCTCAAAATGCAGTGAATTGAAAGAAAAAGAGACTGTAGGGATCTGTGCAGCTTCTCACTTAAGCTTCTGTCAAAAAGAGTTTTGCAAAATCCTTTCTAGTTCCCAAAAATCATTAATGGTACAGATGATTTAAAAAAGATAATTAACATTAAAATATCTATAACACTCCCACCTTGTTCTCACCAATGCTTTATGTTTAAAGGGAAGATTTTACTAAAAACCAGTATTAGGAAAATTGCCTGACAACCATACTCTGAGACTTCTTTTCTGAATGTCACACATGAAATCGGGAGAACTTTGTGAAGTTTTAAAAATACAGGTTTGGTTTTTTTGGGGGCAGGGTCATAATTAGCTTTCTGATGTTTGGTGAGGACAAATTGGATTTGTGAAAGGTTATAGGTTATACTCAGTTTTAGGGATGGATACCTAACGATTCTAATCAAGACATATAATTTTATGGAAAGCCGTAATTATTTGCTAGAGAAACAGGATTCGTGAGTCACCTGTAGGAGTTAAGGTTAAAATGTCATTTCTTTGGTAATTTAAAACAAGAAGTGATGTCAGGTGTTTCAGAAGAGCAGCTAGAAATGCTGACAGTAAGAACAGAAATGATCATCGATACAGAGCATTTTCCATGTAAAAAGAGGAGACTTGGATCCTTCAGCTTGTAAAAATGATAGAGTATGATACAATATTAAATCCATTAAATAATGAGAAGCATAGAACGGTTTTTATTCACTATTTCCAAAACAGAAGTAGCAAGGACTTGATAAAGCCTTAATAGAACAGGATTGAAATAATTAAGAGTAATTTGACAAGGTACAGGCTTTCAGCATCGTGCCCACCCGCGGCGAGGTGGGAGCCCAGGCCAAACGCTGCTACCACCCCGCCCGACACTCAACCCCACCGCCCCGGACCCGCCTCACCCACCACCCATAAAGGCCGCTCCCAGAGGGCCACGCTAAGGTTGCCGGGGGAAGCGCAAGCACGGCGCGCCCCTAAGGGGCAGGAAGCGCTCCCGTGCCCCTCGCCCCGCCCCAGCCTCCGGCCGGAAGTGAGGGAAGGAGGAGAACGAGGGCGGGGCCGCGCTGCCCTCCGGGAGGTCCGCTTGCCGCCATTTTGTTTAGCGCCGGGCTGTCGGGGCGCACGGAAGTGGCGGCCGGCGAGGCGGGAAGGGACGGGGCTCGCCCGGCTCCTCCCCCGCTGGGGCGGGGAGGCGGGGACTGAGTGCGGCACGGCCGAGCGGGGCCGGTGGGGCCGAGCGCGGCCCGGCTATGTCGGCGTTCTCGGAGGCGGCGCTGGAGCGGAAGCTATCGGAGCTGAGCAACTCGCAGCAGAGCGTGCAGACCCTGAGCCTGTGGCTCATCCACCACCGCAAGCACTCGGCGCTCATCGTCAGCGTGTGGGAGCGGGAGCTGCGAAAAGGTGAGGCGGAGACGGCCGCCGCTGTGCCGCCGCCGCTGGGCCTTTTCCCGCCCTCTGGTGCCGGGTGGGGCCTTCCTCGGGGACGGTGGTGGCCAGTGTGGCCGCGGCAGGGGGAGGCCGCTGCCTTCGGGTGTGCGAGTGCCGAGAGAAAGCTGCCGGGGCTTATCGGGCTGTCGAGCTGGGGAAGGAGAGGCAGAGAGAGGAGGCCGGGCGGTTGTCTGGCCCACCCCAGCGCCGGGAGAGAACGGAGCGCCCGGGTGAAACCACGGGCCTCAGCTTCTTGATGTCTAGGGACTGAGAGATGCTTCTCTCTATTTGGAGAACGGAGTGCCCGGGTTAAACCACGGGCCTTAGCTTCTCGATGTCTTGGGGCTGCTTCTCTCTATTTATTGATTTTTCTCTCTACTGTCCTTGCTTCTCTTGCCTATTTCCCTTCCTCCCTCAGTGAGATGCCTCTGAAGAGGCTGCTTCTCATGTTTTTGCCCTCTTTTGTGGAGGAAAGTGGGAAAAGGGAAAGCAGGCGTTGAACACAGGCGTTTTGTTTACTACCGGTAGTTCTGACTCTTTCAGGATGACCTTTTTTAGGCACTTGCTGTTTTGTCATCTAAACGATGCTTAGCTGCAACACTGAGTTTTTGTCCACTCATTCCCCCAACTACTCTAGTAAAGCAGCTGAGGATGGGAATACTCCGGGGTATTTAATGTGTCCAGAGTGTTTTTTACTTCATGTTTTTGCCAGATGGCTAGTATTAATGTTAGCAATATAAAAATGTATGCTTCTTCAGCTGCTTTCAGTATTTTATGTTGAATGTGCAGACTTAGATTCTTCTGTGGCTTTCTTTATAACAGGCAAACATGCAGCTCTAGGCAGTGGTATAGGGACTGCAAGGCAGGAATTACATATAAAGGCTTATTTCACCTAAACAGAAAATAACTTGATCTTAAGTTGACTCATTTAAAAAACTTAAAAATAAAAATCACTTGCTAGAGCTCTACCTTGCTCTAGATTTTACTGTCTTCCAATATCTTTCTTTGGAGTTCTGTTAAGATGTGCATCTTTAATGGGAGCCGTAGAAGGCTAGGTTTTCAAGTTGGGAGAAAAAGAACACAAAGCCATTATGGGACTGATAAAAGATTAACCACTCCCTTAATTTCTCATAACTAAGAGGAATAATTGACTTCCAGACGTGATATGTAATGGAATACAAAGAGTGCATGTCTGGTTCACAGCTACCTTTGGGGGAGGATGACTATATAGCAAATGGATTGGACTACCCTTAAAATCTTGAGGAGGAAGTAAGAGTAAACTTTATTGTATAGTATGGAAATATGTTCCTGTAAATTCTTTAAGTTTTCTCATGGCTACTGTGGTTTTGTTTAAAAAATATTTTTCATTTGTCAAATGCTATCATTTCAGTTTTCAGGCATGAGTTAAATATTTTTTTCTGTTGCCTAAAAGATGTCATTGGCATGTTTCATCTGATGGAATAAACATTTTCCATGTGTTAGTTGCAAGCTTGCTTTCTTATTTTTAGAACAAATGAATGGATCTCCCATCTGTCTGAAACATAGTATGTTTCTGAGCCTTCTAAACAAACAACCGAGTGTTTGACTTTCTGCATGATATCACAGATATCTGAAACTAAAGGGCACAGAGCTGGAGTTGTAATTTCTCATCTTAATTAACATGAATAATACCAATATATAATAACCCATAATATTAATGGTCAGTCCTTAGTATAGGTCCTTTAGTATTATCATAATTTTCCTATTAGGCTGTTTGATTAATTGAAGAAGTTAAATGTTGGAAATATGAGCCACATGCTTGAAGGTAGCATTGAGAGGCAAGAATAATGATCTTAAGAACTCAAGGGAATGTTTTGCTTTTTTTCTCAGCTTTAAATGTCTGATTTCCACTTTTTGAGGCTGTTCAGAGCTTTGGATGAGCATAGCTGCTATAATTGGTTTTATATTTAGTTTGTTGAAGCAGCAAAAGCTGGGTAACAACAAAGTAAGATTTTTCTGGTGACTTTTTTTCAAAGTCAATATTCAAGGGTCTGTGGAAAGCATGTAATGGTCTACCTCCAGTATGAATAAGCTCACTTGCTTTCAGGATTCTGCATCTTTCTTCTGGCCTTTTAGGCCTTATGTGCAGCATTTATTTTTTTCTGTGGTCCTCTACTGCTTTGTTTGAAGGTAGCATAGCTAATGTACACGGGATGTATTTAATTCTCTCTCTCTGATAACAGTAGCTGAGCTTCATAAATGTTAGCTTATGTTTGCCTGATACTAACTTTCAGTAATTGCAGCACAGAGTTTTAGTATGGTCCCTGATCCTCAAGAGTGTGCATTTAGTGGTCTAAGCAGAAAACTGAACCCTGCCTTCCTAATTTTTACTTCTTTTCATAGTGTTCCTTTTCTTGTCATCCCAGCCTCCTTTCAGGCTCGCGGATCATTGTATAACTGAGTTGAATCCAGTGCCGTGTGATATTCCATGTTTTTCTGGGTGTCAGATCTGCTTTCATGAACCTTTCTTAAGATGTATTTAGTTATTCATGAAAACAAGTGCTAGGACCACAGCACTCTTATTCCCAAATGTCTGGTTCTGATTTTTTATTTTTTTTTACAATAGTCATTACCTTGATACCATGTTGGAGTAGAGGTGAAGAGACAGGCTTTCAAATATGCATGTAACTTGGAGAATGTATTCTTGATGCCTTTCTCTGTTTGGACTGATTGGTAGTGTTCTGGGTCCATGTTAATGGCATCTCTACAGATCATCCACAGGCTTTCTACAGTTGAGCTTTAATTTATTCTCCTGCTGAATTCTTGCTTGTCTTTGTTGTAACTAGAAGTGGTTACATAACATTGGAACTGTCTTGCTGAACTAGTGTTGCTAAAGTGATACCAAGACAGTTCATGCAACTGATTACTGAAAGTGTGCATGTATGCTCTTTCCCTAATAACACTTTATATATACTACTTATTATACTGGCATGTGCATTCATAGAGTTAGAATAAATTAGAGGAAAGCTAGTATAATGCATTCTAAAATTGACTGTATTGTGAAAATACTTAGAATTCTGAGTTGTCCAGGCACTCGTAAAAACTGTCACAAATATTTAAGGAGGGGATGTCATCTTCTACAACCAGTAGTTTGATAAAATTATCACAATAATAGGATATTATACCTCAAGAAACTGAGTATAGAGACATGCTGTTTAATTAGCAACATGAAATACATGCTGATGAAAAATGTATGGCTTGACTGTGCCACTGGGGTGGGGCTCTGGCAGAGCTGATGCTCTGTGATATGAAGTATTCCTGATTTCTGCATCTTTGTAAAACCACTTGGGTGTCACTCAAGATACTCCCCATTCTGGTGGATGTAGTGGGGGTTTTTTGCTGTCTTACTATGATTAGTGGATAATAGATTCTGATATTTTATTTGTTGATGAGTAAAATGATGAGAGAAGATTCATAGAATGCCTTTAACTTAAATGACAACTATAATGGAATAACAAAGATTTCTCCTGTTTTGACAGATAAGCAGAGGTCTACAATGGCAACAGAACAGCTCCTTTTCCACTCCACTCTTGCTTAAATGTCTTTAAATATTTCTGATTACTTTTTTGCTGACAGTATCTTATACCATGCTGCTGATGAAAATCCAGCAAAATCAATAATTAGTTTTGAAATAGATGAGGTCCCTGATGGAAAAGCTGGTGCTGGCACAAAGGAAACTGAAGATAGTATCACCACTTTTAGGCCACAGGCTTTGTTAGCCATGGCTTATGCTGATCATGAGCCTGCATGCTTTTGAATTTCATAGTTGATTTAAGGAATGCATAATTTGGTGGGGAGGCTTTTTTTTTTCATTTACTACAAAATTCATTTGTAGTAAATGTCTTGCATGATAATTTAACACAAATTGGATTTTTATTCTAGGAAAGTGGGGCAGGTTTTTTTTCTTTTGTTTTTGTGATAGTGCAGCTTTGTGACTGCTTCAAAATAGCTTCTGTGGTTTACCGTTTGTGGTAGTGATGCTAATTATTTTACAGAGATCTGTTGAGTGGAGGTTAGGGAGAATTTTTTAAATGTTCAAAGTGTGCACTGAGGAAAATTATTCTGCTTCATCTAGATTTCAGTTGTAAAAAGTGTAACACTCAAAGTTAATTACTTACTCATAAGCTTACTCAGTATTTCAGTAGTTTAGTACTAATTAATTAATTGTAATGTGAATGTATCAGTCATTCCCAAAATGCAACTATTAGACTGTTAAAGCTGTTTTGTGTATCCATAAAAAAGTTGACTTGCAGGGTTGTTTTATTTAAAATACATAGTGTCATTACACATTGTTTTGTTGTGTAAGTCACTAAGTTGCAGCTGAAAACACTCCAGAACCCCCTTGAAGAGGTTTTTCTGAGGCAGAGGCACTCAAGACTTACATTTTGTTATTTGAAAATCAGGTACGTCCTCTTGCATACATCTCTTGCTCTCTAGTTTCAGGATTCTCTGCAGCTGTAGGGTTTTTGTGTTTGCATGTATTGTTTTGAAATGAAAAAATTCAATTCCATAATTCAAAGTATCAGCCTTGAAGGGTGAATAGGAAGCTCTTATTCAGTAGGTTTTGTGATATTTGCTGTACTGGTTTAAAATGTTTTTCTTCTAAAAAGGGAAACATAAGATTGCTAAATGTTTGAGTTTGATAATATGGGACATTTTATTTTAAGCTTCAGTTAGCTGTCTGTAATATTTTCTGGTCCTGTCAACTCATTTTCTGTTAGCTTTTCCAGGTCCAGCTCTGTCACTTATTAGGTATTTACATCCTAGTGATATTTTAATAGTTGTTGTGTTATATCTTTAAACTTAATTTCAGGTTCAGGTATCTGTTTTCTCAGCCTGGCGGTGCAAGTCATAGGTTAGTCTCAGAAAACCAGTGCTGAACACCCCCACCATTCCCCCTTAATGCTTCTGGTGTAGTTCTCATGTCACTGCACCCACGTCAGATCATTGTATTCACTGCACCTGCTGTTCCAGTTTATTATGCTTGAATTTGTTTGTTTTGGGTTGTTAATTGTAAGAAACAGCTATTTTTGTTTATTTATGGCTGTTTTTCTACAGCTTCTGCTGCTGGATATAGACTATTGTTTTGGTCCCCACTCAGTATACTAACTGTTGGCATTGATGCAGTGTGTTTTCCTGACACTGGGGCTGTTGTGATGGTAGTTCAGTGCTGCAGAAAAGTGGAAGATACAGTATCTTAGGCAAATTGAGAAGGCCTAGCAACATTGAAACTGGATTTGAAAGTTGTACTGCCTCTGAATTACTCTGGTATCAGTCAACTGCTTTGGAGCAGAACCACAGCCAAAAGTGGTAGAAATCTACCACTGTAGAGATGTGAAGTGGATTTCAGAAACAAGTTCCTGATTTAAAGCAGTTATTTTCTGTACTGTATAGTGTAGTTTTTCTGCCAAAAGAGAAGGGCTCTTTCTCTACGGGTAGTTGTAAGGTTATTTTCATTATCGTGGTATAGTGTCTTTTGGCTGCTGTAATACAGTTGAGAGAATAAATAGGTTTTGTTTTATTGAAAAGCAGAACTACTACTACAGATTTCACTGTTTAGAAAGTGTTCATGGGTACCTTCCTGCTTATCCACATGAATATTCTTAGTGCAAAAAGGGCTGGACATCACCCAACAGCAGGCAAAACTTAAGGTGAATGTGAGTTGTTGAGTAGAGAAACATTTGCTACATGTATGATTTACAAAGTTACATCCAGTAAAAAGCAATAGATTAGCAATATAAGTCTTTCACTTAAAATAGTCACATTTGAATTGCATAATCCAGGCTAACTAATTGACTCTAATATGAATCTTGTAAAAATGTTGTATGTGCAGATCTATCTTTATTGCTATACCACTAATGTCCTGGTATCTTACTTATACCTGCCTGTCTCTGGTTCTGAATACTGAAGTGCAGTGTCTTTTTTTCTAAAACTGGTTTTGCTGCTGCCATTCATATCCATCTTGGCATTGTACCAGCTAGGCAAGGCAGTGGAAGGGGTTGGTTTGTTACGTGTAGTCAGGTGATTCAGAAGCTTCTGTAGAGTAATAGAGGTAGAATGGTTTCCTTGGTTTGTGACTTTCTCACATCCCTGTGGCAGTTTGATGCTGATGGCCTCTCCTAGCTCTGTGCTATGTTACCTTTGTGTGCTAGCCTCCAAACTCAACAAGATACTTGAGAGTACATGACCCAGGGATGCACCTGGCTGAAGAGCAGTCCTGTGGAAAGGGACCTGGAGGTCTTGGTAGACAAGTGCATCATGAGTGAACAGTGCTGCAGCAGCAAAGAAAGCCAGCAGGATACTGGGTTGCATGAATAAGGGTATAGCCAGCAGAGATAAAGTCATTGTCCCACTTTACTCATCACTGGTCAGACCACACCTTGAGTGCTGTGTTTGGTTTTGGTCCCCACTATACAAAAAAAAAAAAAATGCAGACAGGCTGGAGAGGGTCAGGAGAAGGGCCTTGAGGATGATCAAGAGGACAAGACCTTCCATATAAAGAAAAAAACCTGGGTTTGATCAGCCTTGATAAGAGAAAGCTTAGGGAAGACCTTATTACCAGGTACCAGTACACAAAAGGTGACTACCAAGAAGATGGAGACTCCTCTTTTTTACAGAGAGTCATGTGGAGAAGACAAGGGGTAATGGGTACAGAATCTCACACAGAGTAGCTTGCTTGGGCTCCAGGTGAAAATTTTTCACCGTGAAAACAGTCATTGGAATAATCTCCCAAGGGAAGTGGAGGATTTCACTACACTGGACAGTTAAGACTCAGCTTGACAATTCTGGGCCATCTCATTTCAAAATGTATTTTAGCTTA
>WYEA01007829.1:24279-47157 GCA_033558465.1 Alcedo atthis
GGTAAGAAGGAAATGGTTATGTATGTAGTAGAATCCAGAAATGTTACCTGCTGTTGGCCTGGTTTAACAGTATTAGAATTTCAATTCCTAGAGAAGCTTGTTAACTTTAAACTTTAGATGGAAGCTTTAGACCTAAATTTATAGATCTCTTAAGAAGAAAATTTTGCCTGTAAGTAACTTTGAATAACCAGTCTTCCCTTGAGTATTTTAAGAGTTTTTCTAATAATTATTTCTAAACAGAAGTGCAAGACTCACATCAAAAACAAGGTAATGTATGCATCAAATCGGGAAACTGACAATAGATAAATTATATAATCTATTTTGTCTACATCAAAAGCTAAATGCACAGTCTAGTAGGTGACTTTCATAAGTCTGCATTGGGTAAGTAGTGTAATCTTTAACATTTAAATTGTTTTCTTTAACATCTGTTCAGCTTCTGTTGCAGGTGGTGGACATGGACCTATCTTCTAATGATGTCACCATCCGTTAGTACACACATCCTGCTAAAAATAAATTTAAGAATCAAAATCTTGTATTGTCTGTTGTTTTTGAAAACTGAAGAGAAGGACTTCTGTAACTACTCATACAAAACCTCTGCTGTTTTCATCTATATTCTCACAAACATTACTGAGTTTATACCTGAGATGGATAAGTATTTATCCACTGTCATTCCTTTTTCTTGAAGATTAAAACTTTAACATGGTTTTTCCTAAAACTCCCAAGCCCTTTCAGTTAAATCATTTCAGAATTCAAAATGCAGAAATTTGGCTGTCACTTGGATTGAAGCTGCCATTACCAAAAGGAAGGAGCTGTGAAATTAAGACTTTCAGACTTGAAAAAGTGATACATGTAGAACTTGTCCTTTACAAGCACAATAAAGGACTTTCACTTAGGTACATCTACTGTATATAGGTAACAGAAGTTTTATTTTAAAATAGCTCTTAATCCATTTTAGAGCCTTCCTCAAATTTAGGATCATCCTAATGAGTATTTTCACTTCAAGTTTTTGTAGTATTTAAGGTTCAGTGTATTGTACCTGTATGTGGAACCTTGTATTGTAGTGGATTTATAGGTAGATGTGATTCTTTGTTAGAGAAAAGGGAAATTTTTGTAGAAAGATTTTTGTAGGAACCCTTTTTTCTTGGAAATTTGAGGACTTAATATTTCCTGGTTTTATGTTACTTTAGCTGACTCTGTTTCCTCCTTGATGTCTCCTTCCTACCTGTCTGCCTTTCCCCTAGCTTTTGAACAGAAATGTTGGTAGATCTTGATCTCACTGAAGGCTGGTAAAAGTAGGGTTTTGTTACATAGGACCAGAGAATGAAGTATACAAAAATTAACATCCAGGTGCACTTGTCTGCTTTTGATTAAAAACTGTTCTGTAGACATTCTACAGTTAACATGGCCTTAGAGTGACATGAGCAAGAGAAGTACTTGGTTAGTGTTTCTTAATACTGCTTTGCCTCTTCCACACTATTATCAAGTACAGAGTAAATAAAGGCTTTGATAATTCAGAATCTTACACATCCTATTAATGTAAGGGACCATATGGCCTTTTTCTAGGAAAACAAGACAGAATTCTCTCACCTCTGTGTTGATATGGAAGAAGGTACCATTGCTACACAGTGTATTGAGTGACCCAGTTTCTTACATAGTGTTTCTTTGAATTTGTCACTTAAATTGAGGAACATCTTGACACTCAATCCAAATGTTTATGAAGGAAATGCTACTCTGGAAGGCCTGCTATGTTTTAGCAGCATGCATTTAATTCAGGTACTTCTGTTGATGATGTTGCTATCTTGCCTTCCTTTCTACAGCTGTCTAAAAAACATTCATATCCTTACACTCACATCTGGTTCTAATTGTTTGTGGCTTCTTAGCATATTGAGAGAATATTGTTCAATGTAGTTTTATTTCATGATTGACCTTCATAGTTTGATACAGCCTGACTTATGGCAAAGTGAAACCCTTTAGGAAGATTCCATGGGTGAACAGCAAGCATTCAGCCATCCTGGTCTATAGAGCTGGAGTCAAAGGTGGTGGTTGGGTTTTTTTTCTCTCCAGTTCCAGCTTAATGGTGTCAATTGCAGACAGAAGAGTTAATGAAATAATTTAAGCATTGAGGTGGTATAACAGGCCTCTTGTAATTAGGTCTTGTTTCCTGATAGAAAACTGGATTGGCACTATTGTCTTTTGTTTTCCTTCACCATGGCTTTTGTATTATGGGGTATAGTGCTTTCTTTGTCATGCTCTTTGTTGTTCTCTTGGTTCTGTTGTTGTTCGTATTTTGCTGTGCATTTTCTGTTGTTTGGCTTGGTTTGAAGGCGTTTTTTAGACCTGTTACACCAATACCTTTTGTATGCCAACTCCTTTCAGTGCCAGAAGAACTTGGGGCAATACATTCAATCATGCTTCATAGTTGTATAGTTTATTTTTTCATGCAGAAGCAGCTTATCAGCTAAGTATTTTGCTGAGCTTTGGTTGAAGTTGGGGAAGATGGATTTACGTGAATCCTACACTGCTTTTTCTTATGGGCTGGAGTTTGCTGCATTGTAGGTGATCTAGAACTCCCTAAATGTGGCACCACCACAGTAACTCAAACTAATCTTGAGTTAGAACATTGCTTCTAAAAATGCAATTGATTACAGAACTGGTAGCTGGGAAATAATGGGAAGTGGGCAGTAAGGTTTATCCAAGCTCATCAGGACTGTTTAGAGTATTCAAGATCTGAGATATCCTTCGCAGAAGACTTCCCATAAGGAGTGATATCCAACAGTGTTGTCTTGATGTTATGAGATTGCATTCAGTCTGTTCAGGATTGCAGCTTCAGAAATTGAAGCTGTGTTGACAGTGCTTCCAGCCCAGGGAATATATGATTTCTACTGAAAAAGATGTTGAATCATCAACAATTATCATGAAGCATGAGTGTGGCTCCCTTTGTAGTAAAAGAGGGATGAGAGCCTTTCAGACAAGTTTCACTCTTTTTCAGTGAAGTGTAGGTAGCTCTGCACCATCAGGAGGGAAATGCAGAATAAGGATCTCTAAAGGATGGACCCTTCTGATTCTCAGACAGCTAACTACAGTAAGCTCAGTAGTTTGGATTATCTACATGAAGATGCAGGGACAGAATTAATCACTGCAATCATTGCTCATTCTTCCTAAGGTTTATTAGAAACTAAAAATGTGAGGGAATGTGTAAAATTTAGAGAAGAGGTGCATCTCTTAACCTGCAATAGAAGTAGCCTCGCTAAGCATGCTTTACAGGTTGCTAACCTATCTTCTAAAGGTTGTTGTTCTTTTGTTTCCATGAGCATCTTTTTCATTGGCTGTAAAGGTTAAATATTGTAGAATTTGCTGGAGTAGAGTGGAGAACAGCAGCACTTTTGTCAAACACAGCAAAGTCAACTGATCAGTGCATTTTGTTCCTTTGCGCTGTACCTGTTTTATGAGAATAATTTGCCCCAAGCTTATGACCACTCTTTACTGGACCAATAAATATCCATCTTTATATTGTAACTTAATGACCACAGCCTCAGATCCCATGGTTTCTCAGCTTGTACACAAAAGAGTATTAAACCAGAACTGTTGTCATTCACAACACCAGAAGCACTTGAAGACTCCCCCTTTCTAAACTGAGTTACCTGGTATTAGAGTATGAATCCTGACTTCCCTAACAGATTGGGCGGGTTTTATATTGTACTTCATTCATCCTTGTAAAATGAGAATAACATTTTGCTTCAGTTCCTCATGTTTTAAAGCATTGCTTGTCACATTGAAGGTGCTCTGTTTTTGAAATGGAGTAGTAATGTTACAACTTCCGTATTTATAAGACTCTTTACAAACTTCACTCTTAATATTTCTGAATGGTGGAGTTTAACCTTCTCTCATCCTTTGGCTTTTGAATATAAAAGTACTAAGGGAAGATACTGCTTTTATGTAGGTAGGACTTCCCGTTTTCATGAGACTTTTAGACAGAATGTTCCTGGCTGTTGCAACTCAGAAACTTGATACTGGTAGCCAAAAAGAATGGATCTATTTGCATCATCCTCAGAAGAACAGATTTTGCAGGTATGTAATGGATTTGGGTTTTGTGCCAACATCTGAGATGTTTGGGAATGGGCAACTGAAAACTGAATAATCAGTGATATATCTAGAACTTCTCAAGTTTTTGAAAGACAGTTGTACAATGGCAAGTGACTTCGGTGCTTTTTGCAGCAGATGTTACTTGTGCTTTGATTGGGTGTTTTCTGTAAGAAAAAACCTATAACTTTATAAGAACTGTATCTAAGAAATACTGAAACTAGCATCTATTTATGTCACTAGTAGCAATGTAGTTTTCTTCTGGTACTTTTGTTTAATAGAAGAATAAGCTTAGGTATATTTGAAGATACTGAACTCACATGCCATGCTCTTTGGGGTTCTCCAAGTTGTATCCTAATTAAAGTCTGTGTTGCTTTGCTGATACTCTTTTCAGAGTTACACTTGGAAAACTTCTGTTACTGTCATTAAGATCTAGAAACTTTATAATAAAGTTTTGGGTCTAACAAGCTGCTAAATGAAGTTAAAAGGAAGCACCACATTCACTTACTTGACCCATACTGGTAGTTAGAAATTTTTTGTTCTACATTTCTGGTAATGATTTAGCTATTTGACTGGAAGGGGCTGGTGAGAAGTGCTTCTAGAAGAAGGAAACCGCAACCTGCATTTTCTCTCAGCCTTGCTGAAACAACACAGATGTAATTCTTTTGCAGTTACAAACTTTAGATGTTTCCAGGGGAAAAAAAAGGAAGAAAACCCAAACCAACAAAGCACACACACAAAAAAGACAAACCAAATCCCACCCCCCTCCAAAAAAAACCCAACGAACAACAAACACCAAAACCACTGTTTTGTAGAAAAAGTGATTTGTGTAAAACTTGGTGCAGAATGTAGTATCACTCGTGCATCTGTGGACAGGGCTGATTAGCTTTCTGAAGAATTAGTGTCCATAGTGAGGAAACAGTATGTAAGTGGACAATAAATAGCTGTTTGAGAAAGCACTTAAAGACTATAGGTCTTGGCCAGAGTTCTCATACTTTCCTGTATCCTGACATAGAATAATTGGCTTCTGTAATAGTCTGAGGTGGCAGATATTTCCAGAGCTCATTAAATAATGAATTACTTTTTGTTAGTAGTTACTTTACTGTTAGTGTAGTGGAAAGTAAAGGTTTTACTTAAAGTAATGCTAACTGGCTCAGGCTGGTTAGTAATTATAAATCATGCCTTTGACAAAAATGTTTAAAAAAAAAATGAGTTGTGAAGTCTTGTTTTAGAATACATCCCCATTCTGTCATGTTAAATGCTCCATCTGTAGGTCTTACTAGAAGGTACAATTAAGTACACAAATAGTAGCTAACATGTAGAGCTTTGACACATGGTAGTGAGGGCTGTTAGACCAGTAGTTCTTCAACATTAAGTAACGAGTTTTGAATGTTTCTGTTCATCTTGTGGCAACTGTAGTTAATATTGGCCTGAGTGTGAAAATTCTTCTCCAAGAATAATGTCTTTTTTTTTCTTGGAGAAGCCCCTCTGGAATGTGTGTACTCTGAATCAGAAATGCTGAGAGGAATAGGAGGAAGAGAACTGCAGGGCTTTTGCATAATGCTACAGCTACTTGGTAGAAGTGTTTATTCTTGTGTTGATTGGAATTGGAAGCTAAATATATGGATTTATATACTTATGCACACACACAGTTTGGGTGATTTGTGTGTGTGTGTTTGGTGAGGGGTTTTTTTTGTTCTTCACTAGCACCTTATTTCAAAATGTGTTGACTTAAAAGCTGGATTTTCTTCATACTTAGACTTCCCTGATTGAGCAGAGTATGGTAGAGGTGTCTGGAGAGGTGGCAGGGGGAACCTGGAAACTGCATTAAAACATGGTTGAGGACAAAGTGAAAACACCAGCTCTCATCATAGATAGTCTCTTGAAGTATACATTAATCTGTGGGGTGTAATGAAACAAGTGGAAGAGCTTTCAGCAGTAGTGAGGAAACTGTATTCCACAGCTCTTGTGATGGCTGAGAATTATTTTCTTAACTGGGGAGAGATGGAAGGAGTTCTTTGTCACTGGAGTGCTCACTGTTGCCCACTAAGGGTATAAAGTGGTCCTTAAATTTGCCTTAAAATTCCATTCTAGACCAAAGGAATTAACACAGTGCACTTACATCTGCATTCAGGCCAAGACAGTTGTGGTGATTTTCAGTTCTGCCAATATTAAAAGAAAACTGGATTATACTAATTCAGAGTTGTTGGCAAAGTTTTTTACCATGACAAAATCTGGGATTCTGTGGACTAAAAATGTTGTAAATAAGGAGAAAAAGGATACAAGGAAACAACTGGGGATGATTTATAAATCCTGTAAATCAACTACATTATCTTGGAATTACATTGAACTAGCATAGTGCGAAGGTGTATCTCTGAGATAGAAAGTGCATTAAGTTGACTTGATAAGAGAGGGCAAAACATTTTTCTGACTCTTATCAGCTGCTACTGTCAGTGATATGTGGAAGAGGAGAGAGTGAATTTGTGTTACAGAAGTCTTACAGATATTGTTGGGTGTGATTTCCTGGGAAACTTGACTGTTGCTGTCCCAATGCCAGTCTATCAACTGTTCTTTCATTTGACAGGGGAAACAATCCTAATAATTCCATTCCCAAAAGTTTGATAAAATTAGTTTTGTAGATAAGTGGATAGAAGAGGGACCCAAAGATTTCAGTAGCACTTCTCCTTTCAGTTTGCTATCCAGCCAGCCTGTGTAGCATTGAACCAGCTGCAATCTCTGCTGCTCTTTGCCCCAGCAGTGGTTGAGCAATGTTGAAGACATCAAGGGATATCGGGGTTTGGAGAGTTGCATGGGCCACACTGGATGGGAGTTACTGTGGGATGGAGCTAGTACATTTAGCTGTTTCTTTACAGGAATCAAATAGCATCACCATTCACTGAACATCCACTGAACAACCACTCTGCTGCCTCATCTTGAATATCAATTGTACTATTGAGGGTCTGAAATATTTGCATGTGAAAATGAGATTAATATTTCCAGAGAAATATTGTTGCACTCTGAAGAGCTGGTGGTTTGAGCTGCTCTCTCCAACATCCCTAGTTGCTTTATTCTCTTGCCTGATGTGCTAATAAATTAAATTCTTGTTTATTTTTCTTCATCTGTGAAGCTGACCTCATAGCAGGTTCTAAGTTCTCAGAGGTCTAGTAATTTAGAAGTATGATTTCTGATGGGGGGGAGGGGGGATAAACAAAACCCCACAGTTTTGCAGTTACCAAATAGAGTATGCCGCTCCATCAAGAAAAGGAAGAAAAGTCTGCTCTCAAGTGGAAGAGTTTCAGTATTTGAAATCAGATAGTACACATTTAAACGGGACTATTTGGAATACTTTGTCTAAAGTGTCAAATAATTTTTAGTATTGTTTTCCCACACTTTCACTACCAAATGTAAAAAAAAAAAACCCACCCACCCATTTTTAAGCTAATGAGTGGTGTTTTTGAAGGGTGTAGGCAGGAGAGGAATGTACTGTTGGCTTTTTAGAGAAAATCTAGTGAATGTAAAATGACAAATGTTTCACTTTTTTCTTTTTGGATAAGATAAGGACTGAGAAGATTAATTACTGCAAACAGCATTATCTGGCCCCAGGCTTATCTCCCTGAGTCAGACTGGTTTCTTACTGTAGAAGATATGGTTTCTCTCCCCATAGCAGAGTTTGTTTGCCATAGTGTACACAGCATTTGTAAGTGGGTGTGAGGGAGGAAACTGAGAAGTGATAAGAATGCCCCATGCTTTTTAAAATATTTGTAGAAGTTACAGTAGATGGGCACCAGAGGGCTGGAATATTACTCATGCTTAGCACAAATCCTGAAGTATTTGAAGATTCTGAGTCTTTTGACTTAAGTGTGGACCAGTGCTAACTAATAAAAATGACTAAAGTTAAGCCTTTTTTCTTCCTGCAAGTTAAACATTCCCTCTGTTTTTTTTACCTCTTCCCCATGTATCCAAACTGGATTTTTATATACTTCTCTATCTTAGGCTCTGCAAACCAGATATAGAGATTCAGTTTTGCAGTCAGTACATGCATGTGTATGTCAGTACATGTTTTAAAGCTCTGCTGCATGGAGTGAGGCTAGGAAGTGTGTAGGGACTGCTTTGTTAGTTATTACACTGCAAGAGGCAGAGAGTAAGGTTTTAAGAGACACAGTTGAAAGTTGCAGATAAGCATTTGAGCTTTGAGTTCTATTCAGTCATGAAACCAGCATGTTAACAACATGACAAAAATAGCAGTAAAACAATGTGAAGAAGTCTGGAGCATCAAGATTTATCTGACTGGTCCTAGAGGTTATGCAGATGCTTTTCTCTAGTTATGCAAATATTAGGTTCTCATTACTCCTTTTCATCCCTAATTATGTACTCTGTGTCCTTTTCTTTCACTAGCATTCAGATGAGGTTCATTTTACTCTGCCACAAATATTTCATCAGAGGAGGTAGAGGGACATGATTTGTTCCAGAGCTGTGCCTGTAAACAACTTCTTGGCTTTTATGTGGAGCACCGAGCACCTTGTAACTTGTTTAAAGAGGAGCCCTTTCATTACAAAGATAAGAAGGCAGAAGACTCAGCAGATGGTTCAACTCCCCCAAGTGTTACACTTGGCAATGTTTCAAACACATTAAGTTTTAGTGTTTTCATTTCTAGGTTGCTAGTAACTACTAGCATAGGATGAACGATTCTGCAAGGGCAGTAGGTAGGAAGTTTTCCTGCATCACATCCTTATTCACTCTTTGTAATCTAACTTACTGGGTTTTTTTTCCCCCCCCCACCATTCTTATTCAGCCTTTTCCTTAAGCCATGGTCACAAGAAAACAGAGCATTGCCTTTGTATAGAATCTCCTTTTCCTTCCCTGTCTCATCTTTCCTATCCTACAATGCAGGACTCAACATTGAAACTGAATCTGGTGCTATTTGTTGCCTAAAAGTTCAGAGTATCAAAGTAAAACCTAGTTAAATTCTAAATTCATCCTAGAAATATGATTACATCTCCTATTTTAAGTTACCCGTTTTCTGATTGAGGTAATTGATGTCCACGAGGTACAGTGAACTGTGGTCAAAAGCTGGGGGCTCATTTATAAGCTCAATATATTTGATGGATAAATTGAGCAAGCTGTGCCATCCATCATTGTCAGCTTTATTCTGGAGTAGTTGGCCTCTTTGATACTGATAATAATTTGGTATCCAGAAAAAAAATAAAATGATACTTGATAGGTAGTTTCCAGACATATCTTTTCAGTGTTTACTTCATGATTACATGTTAATCAATATGACAGATACTGCATTTGTGCCAGTAAATAATATTTTTTCTGCTTTCTGCGCTAGGAAACCTCTTTTTCTTTTCCAGTGGTGAATTTTTTATTTTGGTTGCTTTTGTGTTTTGGTTGTTTGTTTTTTTTTTAAAACCAGTGGTACATTGAACAACCTTTAGTTTTAAACAGCTTAGATCTATGAGCTCTACCACTTAACACTGACTGCTTATCAAAACAATTTAGCTTGCAATCTTGAAAGCCAGGCTTTTCTTGTATTTGCTCTCACAGATCAGATAGTGAACTGAGTACCCCTTCCAGTAGAGAATCCCATCATTTCACATAGGATGATACTAAATGCACCCTCTGTAGAGAGAATTCTATCTGTGTATACCTATTAATTTGCTCTGTTGGATAGAACACAATTGCTATGCATAGCTGTGGCATTACCTGAAGATGAGTGGAACTACCTATTTATAATATAAATGTATATCTGTGAAAGAAAACAGGTTTTCTTTCTCAGCAGTGTTCTTCCAAACCCTTTTTATCCTAAGGCTGAAAGATGATGGAATAAAGCATGAACAGTGATACAAAGCCAAAGCAGAAAGTGCAGTCACTATTCATTACTTTGCTTCTGGGGAACCTGCATGAGCTTTTTCAGACATGCTCCTTTGAGGAACTAGTAATTCCTGATTTCCTGTATTTTTCTTGTGCAGTAGTGCTGTCTTAGAACATGGACAGCAGCAAGAAATGTAATGTTACTAGGCCATCCTTCAGAAGGTAGTCTTTAAAATATTAATGCTTTGGTTTCCTGGCTGGCTAGCTTTTCACCTGTAGTTTATTTGGATTGTCAATGCATTCTCTTGCTGCAATGCCTGCAAGTAAAAACAATCCTAAAGTCATTGCAAATCTGATAGGCTGTTATTTTTACAGAAGCTTTTTATACTCATGTTCCCAGACCTTTCAGTAAGGACCTTGAAACTTTTTTTTAACCTCCTGACTGATAGTGTCTTCTGATTTGCACGAAGAGAAGAATCCAGGCCAGTTCTTTGAGGTAGAGAAGCTTCCTGTCACTGCTGATTAGGAGCATCTCACTTATTCCATTTGTGTCCCCTGTGCTCTGTGTATGCCTGCACAACTTGGAGGGTATCCTAGTCCCAGATACTTGAAGTGATGCTGGATAACAGCCACTGTAGATAGTGGAAAGTTAAATGTTCTTTTCATGCTATGTGATCAGAAAAAAAAATGTACATACTCAATATTAGCTGTAGGTTTTAACTTTATGCTTCTGTTAAACAGAACACAATAATTCTTAGGTTTCTGAGGGTAGTTTCATATGTGGGCTGTAGAATAATCTTGGTCACTTGAACTTCAGTTTTGGAGTTACCTGTAAGTATTCATTCTCCTGTGATGTCTGGATAGCTAACATCCAGTTAAGTAGAAGAGCAAAAGAGTTTACAGAAGCTATTCTTAATAATACTAAAGGCACTAACGACCAAGATGTATAGTCTAGATTTTAGTTATATTCAGTTATAAAATGTTGAGCATTAGTTTCAGTTTATGTAACTGATAAAGGTGGAGCTTTAAATTATATTTATTTTTTTATATATTACTATATATTTAATTTAAGAAATCGTTAAATAATTATAATGTGAGACCAAATTTATTTTCTACATGTGAGGTAGTGCCCAAGTTTCAGTAGGAGAAAGCTGCTTGAAAATGCTGAATTTCATTAGAGTGCAAATAAAAGCAAAGCTATTGGTGAAAAACTTCAATGCAGAGATGAAGTGTTGTGAGGATCAGCAGGCAGGCTCTCCATGCTGTGGTGGGAGGGAGGGATACTGTAGAGTTCTGACAGCTCCGTGAGGTCCAAAATTGCATTAAAACAATTTCTGTAGGAAACTTTCTGTAGCGCCCACAAAATGTTTAAAGGCAGAAAAGCTTTATCTTAGGATGCTGCATACAGACTTATTTCTTAAAGCATGTTGCCCACTTTATGGCACATGTGTTTTTAATGATACTTAAAGTATGCTTTTGTGCTACGCCACACAGCTTTTGCCATGTTGCACAATGAACTTTCTCCTCCAAAGTTCAGGTGATCTGGAAACAATGAAATATGCTCTACATGGTTGCAGGCTTCTTGTAACAGCTGCAAGCAAGTCACTTGTCCTGAACCAGTGGCAAAGCGTGGGTTTGTAGTTCATTCTTTTTAGCTGTGAAAAGGGTGGGACTACTTTGCTGTCTGTGCCATCAGCAGTTACTTGCCCTCTCAACAGATCCTGTGTTGTTGCAGCATCAAGGATATACTGGAGCTGGCTGGAAGTTGCTGAGTCTACTGAGGCCACTTACCTTGCAGTGCCTGGCAAGCTTGAATTTTTGCATTGCATGTGGGTTTGCAGGGTGTTAGAGAAATTACCTTATGACTTACAAAGCAAGCCCTTTAAAAGAAAAAAAAAAGCAAAACCCAAACAAAAAAAATAAAACCAACAAACAAATAGCGTGTTATGACTTTTACAGTCACTATTTAAGACAATATCTTAAGTTTTGGTGCAGTTCTCTATATTGTATTATGCCATGGTTAAATCATAAATCATTTACTGTAAGTATAACTTGGGTTTTCATCATCATATGTTTCCTCTCATACATGGGAGAAATTTTGTCCATTTGCATGACAATTGCACTGCAGAGTCAAAGTGAAGTGATGCATCCAGGCCTAATAATCAACTTCTCTACCTCACAGCAGGCTGGAAACATATACCCAGAGGGCATTTGTGATGTTCTTCTTAAACACTTCTCTACCCTGCAACCCTTCATGTCCAGAAGACATCTTAAACCATCTCCTGGCAGGCTAGTTTTACTCTGCCAGACAGTTGATCCAGTGCTTGCCTGAGGTTCAGCTGCAGGTTCAGACCTGCAGGTTTTGTTTCCTTTGATGGAAGTCCCAATCATCAAGACACTATGCATAGTTTATTTTTTTTCTTTTAAACTTCATGTTTGAGAGATCTGGAAGCATGAGCTTATGGACAGACCAGTTGTAACAGTTCACTAAATAGGGAAGAGATGGACTATTTTAAAAGCTCAACCTACAAGCCATGGATATTCATTTTGCTGCAATGGTATAAGCCCTTTTCTGCAGCAAGGGTACATTTTCCATTGCTACTTCAGGTCTTGATTTTTCAGGCTTTGAAGCAGCTCACCAGCAAAGTGAAACAGATCAAATTATTTTGTAATTTGGACATCAAATCTAATAAAACCAGTATACTTCCCTGCTTTCCCAAGGTATTGTAAGGCAAAACAACATTTCATATGATTTTAGATTCCTATTTTAGCCTGTACAAATGGAAGTCGAGCCTTTTATTTTTTCTGAAAAATAAAATTTCTTGATACAAATTTAAAAGTTTATCAAGTTTGTGAGTAGATATTTTATGAATAAGATAAATTTGGAGTGTCTTGTCACAACAAATGCTCAGGGTAAGGTACCTGGTGAAAGTGTACCTAAGTGACTTGCATACAAGTGACTGATATCCAAAAAGCACAAGGCAGGGAATTTCAGTGATTTTATTACCTGGTATACTTCTTTTTCTTCAACAGTGTGGAAACACGAATAACCGGTTTAGGAAATAGAATAAAGGAACTGATGAAGAGGAGAAACTGTTAATTTAGTACTGCCTACAGAATCGGGGTATTCAGTCATTAGAATCTTTATCAGGAGTATCTGAAATGCTGTACTTGGCAAGCAATTATTCTTCCCTACGTTCCCTTCCATTCTAAAATTATGCAGTTATTAAAAGCTGGATGAAAATGGAAATTATTTTTTTATTTGCTTTTTTCTTCTAACATCTACTCAATTACTTGTGATTCCCTTTTTAGTAATAAAATGCTTTAAAAACATTTCTCTTACTCTGTTTTCCTGATGACCTGATCTTCCAAAGTCACTTAATCCATAACTGGATACCAATATAAACCTACAAAACAGAAGAGTACCTCACAGGTACTCTTAGAGCTTCTCTATAAAAAAGGATAATAATTTTAAAGATCTCATTAAAGAAATACAGGTGCCTTGAATAGATGAAAGATGTTTTAAAAAGCTAAAACAGTTTAGAAAATGATTACTAATCTCTAATACATGTTTTATCAGTGAACACAGAAGGATGTGCATTAGTGTGGTTATTGCAAGTTGTAGATTTTGGGGAGGAAAATCAATCATAATGGGAAATAAAATTTTGGGGAAAGCACTGTAAATATCTTTCCCTAGTCTTTTAAATGTTGTTTACTTGTTCTGTGTTCTTTCTAGACTCTTTTTTTCTCTTATTGCTCATAATTTCTGCCCTGACAACTTTTTTTTTAACACACTTTTTATAATGAAAATGAAACCAGCTATTTGAGCAATTCAGAATTGGGTAAATAATGCCAAAAATGGGTGGGTGTGCCAAATTTGCTGCCTGAAATTAGTTGTTTGATAAGAGCCTTTTGTAGTGTTATGTGTAGACATGAGTTGCTCTGTTCTTTCTCTTTGTATGCAAAACCTCATAATAACATTTTAACACTAAAGCTTGAGGGTGAACACTTTTTTTTTTAATGACAGAACTCATATCTATATGTATTGTTAAGGAAATTTAAGATTCTGCTGCTTTATTGTCTGTAGAAAGGATGCAGTTGCTCTCTTGCTACCTCTATAGTAGAATTTTCATTGGAGATACTCCCAGAGGACATATGAGGGGTTTCAAGAGTTTCAAGAAGTCAGAATATCTGCTGCTGCGTTGTAGTTCTCTTTGTAGTTCCTTTCCAGCTTTACATTTCTCACTCTTCCATCACCATTACTATACACTACATTTAAGTATTACTTTGTGTATTTTACACTAGTTAAAAAATGCAGCATCTGTACAGTTTGTCTTACACAGATAATTATTCTTATTAGTCATGTAAACTATAGTTTCAAGTCTCAAGTGACATCAAGCACTTTCAACTACAATTAAAGCAAATCTGTCTTGTGATTGCTTATCTTTAAGCTCTAACTAAATCCTTGCCTTTAGAATCATTTTTTAAATGGATGTTTCAACTTATCTGATGGTGTGAAAATGAGTCAAGTGTGATGTAAAACCAGCTCATAAAATTTATTAGTGTACACCCATTAAATGAACTCCTGGTATTTCTTGGTTTATTTTGAACAACTCTAAAAACCTCTTTAAGAAATAGCAACATATTCTTCAGGTAAGACTGTTTTGGAATTTAAGTGGTTCTCCACAGCTGTTTCTTGACGCTGGGGAGGAGTAATTTATGAACTAGGAAAATAAAAGACAGAAGTAATAACAAAACAAAACACCAATGAAACAAAGTGGTTTGAGAGCTTGTTTAAAATGTCTGAGACCAGTTTTGCACTGATAGATGACTTAAATGAACACAGTCAACAGCCTGGCTCACCTGCAGCAAAAAGTTGAGGACCTCTCTGTATTACTTATATTTATTTCACTTGAAATATAGCTAATACTCAGTCTCAGGTCAATAAAACACTTCTTATTCAAACCCTTCTCATTCATTTTCTTTCTTGCTCACAGGTTAACACTGTGTCTCTACACTGCAGCTGAAAAATCTATATATATTAGCCTGCTTTAAGTCTGCTGCTTTGATTAGACTGCTACTAGTACTTAGCCTTGCTACAATAAAGCTAGACTTCATGTTCATACTTTATGTAGATCTGTCTTGACAAAGGAAAGAGATCTGAAATTGTCTTGGCTAGCTATAGATAAATACCCTATTTAGTCACCTCAGTATTTAACTCTCGGATTTGCTTTTTGTCTTTAAAATAGTTGTATGTAGTCCTGAAGTTACAGAACTTTTATACTTTCAGATGTCCAATTTTCTCTGAAATAGTGAACATCAAAGTACACTTATTTTGTGGTTCAACACCCCTAGCGACAGCTTTAGAAAGATCACTTGTACATGTGGAATCTGAAGTTGGAACTGAGACCATTGCAGTGACCTGCAGTCAAGGACTGAGTGAAATGAGAAATGCACATCTTAACATACACAATTTTTACAGTTCAGCTGCTAGATACAGTAAATATTTTGAAGACTTCACAAAACTGTCTTTTAAAGTCCTGTTTTTTCTAATAGACCATCAAATTTTTGGTTCATAGATCCCTTTAGAATTCAACTCTGATATCCCTTAATTTTGATTTCCTTTGGATCACTTGTGAATAGGTGAAACTTTAAGAAGTCATCTCTAAGCCTGAAACCATTTCATTTTTTTTCTTACTTTCAAAGTTGTTCTGCTTTATCCTTTCTGAATGTGTCTGTATAGAATATCAACTTGAGAATTTTGAGCACAATTGCTCAGAATTAAGTGCCTGATTTCATGTCATCATAAGTTCTCCAAAACTTCATTCTGCCAGATAAAATTTGAAACTTAAGATTTTGCTGTAAGTTAAGCATCTTTTATAAGTGTATGCCTTTGAATTCATTTTAATGACTAAATTTTCAACCAGATAAAAAATGGTAGATAATAAACCAGAAGGAGACCAAATTTAATCTCAAGCAGCCATCTTTCATTGCATTAATGCTCATACCTGCCATCCCAAAATGCTTTAAATCACTGTCTTGTAGATAGCTGATTAAAGCAATCTCTTTAAGTAGTAATTTATTTTGTAAATCAATATTCATCATTGCAGACCTTTTATGATTGAATGTAGGTAAATATAAACTAAGTAAGCCTAGTAATGCTCCTAGTAATTAATTTTATGATCCATGTTTTCTTTTAACTTTCCCAAACATTCACCAACTTTTTGCCAATGCAGTCTTCAAGAATAAAGCTAAGGACGAGTTAGTGGTAAAAAAAAATGTTTAAAAGTGACCTTTTCTTAGAGATGACTAATGTTTTTTTCTCAAAGTGTTATGGAATGGAGATACTCTTGTCAGGGGCATGAATTTTGACTTACTGATGAAAGTCAACCTAAATTTAATTACAAGCCTTTGAAAGTATCTCTTTTTTTAATATGGTTGTCATAGATCTCTTAAAACTTTGCTAACTTCCATGAAGAGCTTCTCTGGCAGAGAGTTTTCCATCTTGGGCCAAGATGACAACTTCTGCAGTTTTAACTGTATACAGTTGTATACTAGGCACTGGACATGAAATCAGATAACTTCTACAATGGGTGGGTTGCCCATTACTCTCATGAGTAAGGGGGAGATGGAAGCTGATGGGTTTGAACATAAAACTTGGACAGGTTCTCAGGGAACTTGGCACCAGAGGCTGCAGAGATTAAGGGATCCAGGACTAGACGTTACAGTAAGGAATGGAAGCAGAGATCAACTGGCTAAGAAGAAAGAGTGAGTGGCCAGAAAAGTGTAATGTCATGTAGGCCTGAAATTCTACTGGAGGAACTGGGATTCTTTTGGACTAAGAGAACAGAAGCAAAAACTGATATGAGTTGATAAAGAGATCTGATGGAGATACTATATAAGCAGACAACAAGGACAAGCTGATAATAGAACTGGGTAGAAACAGGTGGAACTGGAACCAGATGCAGTCAAAACTATAGACAAAGTGCTGGGAGAAGTATTGAAGATCCAGATCCAAAACAGAAAGATGGGAACAGGCAAAAACAGTTGTGTTTTGTATTTCATATGAATACAGGCATGACAGGAGTCTGAGAGGCATTCAACAGCCTTACTGGACAAAGATGTTGGTTCTTGGAACAGTATTCAAGGAATGGAGGAGGAAACAAGACTAGAGTAGATGATACTTGAGACCTAGGTTTAGGTTGGAAGGAGCTGGACAAAGAAATTGCATTTTCAAGGAAGGGGGAGAATAGTTTGTGACCACTATGAAGGATTCACTTCTCTGATGGATGCCCTTTAAAGGGGAGGTGTCCTGGTAAAATGCTTAGTTCTGTTTACTCCTGCTGCACTCAGGAATTTATGGTTTGAAGATCTGCAGCATCTTCTTCCCCCTAGCACAGCATAACAGTTGATGGTAGACAGTCTACCGAGCTTTCCTTAGACAGTCATTAACTTAGTTTCTCAGTTTCAAACTTCTGAGTTCATTCCTTCCTGATTCTTCATGTGCAGATGAGCTGAGGGATATTTGGTATTTTAAATTAATTTAGAAAATTTGCTTTGAAATATTAAGTTTTGAGTAATTTTATATACCAATAGAAATGGGATACTCAGATGGTACATTTAATTTTGATCTGTCAGCTCAATTAAGTTTTCTGAAAAATGTTTTGTAATGCTGAAGTATGTCATTAGAGACTATGGGAATATTAGTAAGGCTGTGTGCAGAGCAGTGCCTACAGTAATGTATGGGGTAACGCATAGAACAATAAGGAATGAGCAGAGCAGTAACTATGTTGGTGCTCATTGCTTCAGTGATTTTATTTTGCTTTAAGCATGGTTAAGACCAAATGGAAAACTGATAGGTGCTAACGTACTAAGTTGAAGCTTTCTTCCAAAAAATCAGTTTCCAGTAAGCAGGCAGTGTGTAATGGAAAGTAGACACATCAGCCCTTTTTAAAACTTGTCATCACTGTCCCTGATTTTTCAACCTTGTCTTTGGACACTGCCTTAAACTGTTTCAGGGTTTTGCTCATCCTTAACACTGATAAATAGCTTTAGCCTATAATTGTACTGATGAAGAACAAGTCATGACAAATTTTTAAAGGCATCACAGAGTTTAACCTTGTTCATCTATTTTTCAAAGTGATAGTGAGGTTTATTTATCTGACCCATTCAAGTCTAGTTGTCAGTCTTCCTTGTAGAAGAATACCCAGAATGGGTGAGGAGTTTGATTATTTACTTTTTTTTTTTTTTAGACCTCATTGCTCTCTACAGCTACCTAAAAGGAGGTTGTAGCAAGTCTGGTCTTGGTCTCTTCTCCCAAGTTACTAATGACAGAAAGAGAGGAAATGGCCTTAAGTTGCATCAGGGGAGGTTTAGATTGGATATGAAGAATAAATTCTTTACTGAACGGTCAGGCACTGGAACAGACTGTCCAGGGAGGTGGTGGAGTCACCGTTACTGGTGTGTTTAAAAGATGAGTAGACGTAGCACTTGAGGCTATGGTCTAATGGATAGAGAGATGTTAGGATGAACGTTGGACTTGATGATCCTAGAGGTCCTTTCAAACCATAATGATTCTATAATTTTAACAAGGTAGAGTCTATAAACAGATACTGGTTTTCTGACTTCAAAATCTAGATGTGACTCAGTTGCAGCTTCTGAAACTGGAAGGCTGGGACAGACCTGGAAAGTCAAGAGATCTCAGTTTTAAATATGATGTACATATAGGCCATGGATGCTGATGTACTTATGTGCCCTCAACACCTTAAAAACCTAAGCCTATTGGATTTTGCATTTTGTTATTGAGAGTATTTATTTCCACCTTACCTTTCTGTAGCAAGTGAGAGTGCAGCTTAAATATCTGCGTTTTCTGCAAAACTTTTATTCTTCAGAATCACTTCATTTGTTTTGCTTTGCTACATACATTTCTGCTACACACTATTTTGATGCGTGCCATAGCCTTAGAGATCAGATTGAACTGCTGTTTAAAGTCCTACTAATGTTGTAAAGGGAAAGCATAGCCATGAGTTCCAAGTTACTGTAGCTGTAGCACCACTCTCTACAGTAAGTGCAGAAACTCTTTATTAAGATCTGTTTCAGCCTTTTTCAGTTGGATGGGGAAATACTCTCTGCAATGCTCAGGCTGTTTAGCCTGCCCACATTTTTATTACTCATGAGGATTGTAGTGTCTAATCAAAAATTATTTGGCTTTTTTCCTCATACTTATTTGATAGAAAATTAGTATTTAGGCATGGAATCCATATGTTGTTAGCATTGCTTTCACAAAATATCCATATTCTACACTGTCAAATAATGGAAACTGTAGTAATCAGTGGGATTCTAATGATCAAGGTACATTAATTGCTTCATAAATCTACTGTTATGGCTGAGAAAAAAAAAAATTGCTTTAAAGTAGTGTTAACCTTAGACTGCTGAAGAAATTGAAGATTCTTCAATTCCATACATCAGGTTGTAAATAAAGCCCAAGACTAAGGTAGCAAGCAGTGCAAATTACACTTAGTGCAAGATAAAACATACTTCTTGACTGTTGAAAGAATAGCTTGACTCTTGCCTCATTTACATGGGGGCGATTTGAAGTATATCTTAAATCAACAGAATGAAATTCTCCATGAGGATTTCTACGATTAGAAGTGTCAACAATATAGGTAATTTTTTACTTGGTTGTATAGTATATATACAGCATTTCTAATAGAACAATACCAGAAATAACAAAGATATCCCCATTCCCACTTCTCTGCTTTAACTAAGCCACTCCCTCAATGTTTACACTGACTACTTACAGTGAGTCTTGATACTTATATTCCAGCAGTCCAGGACTATATATCAGCCCTAAAAATGCATACATGAACCCCATCAGAGGTGACTAATGATTTTTAATAGAACCAAAGTGTGAAAAGCAGTCCCTTTGAATGTGCCTCAATACTGCTAAGTCAGTGTACTTGAAAATCAGCTCTCTTTGGAACTTTCTTACTGGTGATGAAAACTGGACATTTCCAGTGATTTCTAGAATGATTCTGGGAGTGTCGTGGCAAATGATGTGCTCTGGATGAAGACAATTTCTTCAGGGGGAGGATTGTCGTGGACAGCTAACTTGTAGTTGCAGATCTCACATATTTCGATAACCAAAGGTGTATTAAAATTGCATTCTGTCGCTTACAGAGCATCAATAATATTAACTTGTCCTGGTTTCACTGGGTCAGAATCCCAGGACAGCCATGGTCTGCACGACATCAGCAGTTTGGAGTCAGCCAGGGCAGCTGACCCGAGTTGGCTGTAGGTGTATCCCAGACCAAGAACATCATGCTAAGTATAAAGGATGAGGTTTGCTGGGGATGGGGATCTTGGGCTCCTCTTTCTGCTTCTGAAGACAGCTTTCCCATTCATTGTGACTGCTGTACCTTTGCTGGGCTGAAGATAACTTTTTGTACTTGCTATTGGCATTGGCATAGGTTTGGCTGTTTCATTAACATTTCCAGCCACTGGACTCCTCTGCTTTTCCCAATTCCCTTTGTTGGGGAGGGGTCATGCGGTGGTAGACCAACTGTTACAGTTTAGCCCCTGATATAGACTAAATGTAGACAGGACTACAAGACTTTATGTATTTTTTAATTTACTCTCATAGTAAAAACCTTGATCAAACTTTGTCAGAGGTCTCTGTTTCTGAGAAGGCAAAAGGAGCGTGTTTTACTCCCCTAGAGGGTGTGTTATGCTTAAATATGTTGGCAAGAGGAAGATTGTGTTATATGGAAGAGTGAATTTATCAGAACATCTTCCTTGGTGAGAAAAATGAACCTACTGTCTGTAATATTGATCAAGCTGATACTCACTAGAGAACAAGTGCCAGGCAAAATCCAGATGAACAACACTGCATGTCAGAAGTGGGATGTTACTATGGAAATGATTTATTATCAGCTGAAGGGAATTTTAATGGAGTCAAGCAACTGTCAATGTAATTTAAGGCAGATTTCAGGTTTTGGAGTAAAATCTTGAGAGAACAGAGCTGTTGTGATGTGTATTTGCCTAGCATCACTTGTTGAGTTTATGAAGGGATACTGATTTCCTGCTTCCCATTCGTTATTGGCAGAGAATTAATTTAGTGAGATTACAGCTGATTCAAACACTATTTGCAAGAATTAACTGTTGGAATTATTTTATAGTTAATCTCTTTTAGAGGTTTGGGGCCTTTTCAGTATTTTGATTTCACTTAAAGTTCTCCTCATCCTCTTCTGTACAGAAGCACATCTTTCCCAATGGTGGCCATGTCTCCTAGCTTTTCCTTGTTGCACAAGGCTCAATCTCCAGTCATCCTGCTTCTCAAAACAGTGATTTTGGTTAACTGGTATTCTGTATGGTACCAGATTGTTAGTTATACCAAGCAACAAAACTTACAATTTCTTCTGATGTTACAATTTATTGCCTAAAATACTAGTCAGGAGTATAGCTCTGCAATCTGGACTAAAACATAGTGTGAAGGGCAAGAAGTAGTCTGTTACTGGCTTGTATGTACTGCCAAAGAACTATGAGTCTTGCACAGAATCAGCTCACTGAGGCCTCTGGATGCTGCTGGAATATTAAATATGAAACAGTAAAGAATTTGTGGCCGTTGGGCATTACTGTAAGGACAAGGTATCAGATACAGCCCTTCAGCCACGCCCTGAAGTCACTTGTGCCAGAGAGACTGTTTTTGGCAAGTGTGGACAGGTAACAGTTTTCCTAGCACCAAGGGACTTGCAGTTATGATTTGGTCTTCTGTATCATAAAAGGTATGTTGCTTTGCCTGTGAACTATCAGCAGATGTTTACAGTCCTGTTGGCTAGGCATCTGTATTTTCACTGTGTTTGGTATTTTATAAGACTCTGACGTGTATGTAATATTTCATTTTTAATTAGAAAAGATATCATGGAATAGATTATCCTTTTTTCTTTCTATGTCAAGTTTCAAGTATTTATTTTTTTAAAAAACTATGCATTACTTTCTCATTAAGAATTTAAGATTTCTTGTGGTTCTCTTAATACCCTTAGTAAAGGCACTTGCTGCTAATAGTCACATTTTGGTTCTATGTGTGTTGGACCATGTCCAGTGATCTGGATCATGCACCAACTATTTTAACATTTGTACTACTCTATTGGTTCTACGACCAAAAGGTCTTTTCATTGGACTTTCAATTTATTTCATGTTATTAACAGTATAGAAAAGTGTTAAAAGTTTTGAGACCTTATAAATAGAATGATTGAAGTGCATTGTTTTTATACTTGCTGGAACTTCAAATGTTTTTACTTGGTACTTTTACATTATGATGTAGATTGTGGGTTTGTTTTTTTCCACACTTTTATTTAGAAGTGGTTATAATAATGAACTCTACAGGCTGATTATGCAAGTTTTAGGTTAACTATTTTGTTATTTCCAGCCATTCCCAGGCTGCAGCAAAACCTGCAGCCACACTAGAAAGCATTTGATGGTTTGTGAATTACAGTATATTTTCATGAAGTGATGTTTTGCCTGCAAATGCTTACTCTTTTCTGCTCTCCAAAGGAATGTTTCCAAGATTTTGAAATGTAAATAATCCTGCAAATTGAACCCTAATCTACCTGCATTTTACAGTAACTGTTTTAATTTTATACAATGTTATTCTTCTGCATTATGTCTCATATTCTTAATAGGTGAGCATTAACTAGATTATAGTGCACTGCTTTCCCGTGTTAAATTCTTTATCTTGCGTAATGCTGTTTCATGTGAAAAATGCCTAATAGTCATTAAATGTATGAATTGTGAGTGGTTTGACCTATATTCCCACAAATGTACAATCTTAAATTCATAATTTGAAAAGTTTATAAAAAACCTCAGGGTTAGATCTGCAAATGTACTCATACAGCACATTTCTTATTATAAAAGTTAATAGAAAATACTTTTGGTTAGTCAGCTTGGTGAGGCTTAGATGTCTTGAGTTAGATGGTATTTGGTTGG
>WYEA01007829.1:47257-57519 GCA_033558465.1 Alcedo atthis
AAAAGTTAATAGAAAATACTTTTGGTTAGTCAGCTTGGTGAGGCTTAGATGTCTTGAGTTAGATGGTATTTGGTTGGTTTTTATTCTTCCAGCTGTTTGAGCTGAGAGTAATTTTTGGACATCAGTATGTTTATCCCACCTTACTTTGTGAGTGACAGTAGGTATGTGCATCAGTTCTCATTAATACAGTTTCTAAGAATAATGCCATTCTACTAGTTATATGCAGAAATGCATGTGCTTAGATTAACTGAGATTTGTCTTCCTTGGGTACCATTTATGTACTTGGAATTCAAAGCAAAATAATCTTCTGGGTAGGCTTCTGAAGTCTGAAGCAGAGAAAATGCCAAAGCTGATGCCTCTGCCTCCAAAATAGCCAGTTCTGAGTTCTCACCTGTCCTGTTAAAGGATGTTTAGGCAGCTAAGTCTCAGAAGGAGTACTTCATTTGGAAAACAGCAAGTGCTGGAAGTTGAAGAGATAACATTAGTGAAGGAGGCTGACGTTTGGATTGTTCTGCATTCCAGGAGTACAAGCGCAAGCTAGCCCGGGTGTCCCAAGTACGGAAAGAACTCAGGTCCCGCATCCAGAACCTGCCAGATCTCTCTCGGCTGCCTAACGTCACGGGCAGCCACGTCCACCTGCCGTTCGCGGGAGACATCTACAGTGATGACTGAGCACAGGGACAGCCTTCCGTAGCCTCTACTTTTCTGTGAAATGAGGGGTAGGTCAGACCGATTGGTACTCTTGTAGTATTATTTTTGTATATTGATGGAGAGTGTCAGTAAAAATACTCTAATAATTTATAAAAAAAAAATGGTTTAAAAAGTTGATTTGTTTACTATTTTATTGGCGAGTGAGCATAAGGGTACGTTTATAAAAGTGGCATCTGTGTCTATCATGTTGAAGAATGGATAATTATCTTATCTTTTGTAAAGATTTTAGTTGGGTGCCCTAAAAAAACATGCTAAGATTTTTCTTATGTACCCTATATTTAATGTAGATCAACATATAATCAACGCATACTTTTAACGAGATAGTTCAGTTGCTAGTGAAGGAGTGCAATGTGAAAAAAATCACAAGCTTATGTTTGCAGGAAGGTCGATGCAATTTAATGCAAAGTTAAAAGTGACTGTTCTTTACATTTAAATTGCTAACTCCCATAATAAGTCAGGTGGCTTTTTTTGAAGTAAATGTTAGTAACACATTTTGTATTGGAAAACATAAATCATGTTACACTGAGCAGGTATTTAAATGTCTTAAAATATTGCAATATTTTAATATCATTTAAAAGTCAGCATAAGAAACTATAATTGACTGGTGTTATTTTCAGAATTGTAACATTATTTTTACAGCTGCTTAGTTTCTAAATTGAGGCACCATTCAGTCATACTCTGATCCATTTCTGGAATATCCGTCTCCATCTAGAAAGGTTAATCCCAGTAATGTGAAGCCCTTTTACAGCTTTAATTAAATTGAAAGGTCATTCTATAAACTGTCCCAATTGTTAAATGCCCATTATTAAAATCTGACACTGCTGTGTAGCATCTGTATGTGCAGCAACACGATGATACAGCCACACTGTACACCCACTTCCACTGAGAAAACCTGGAGACCAGTGTGGTCTTCCAGTCACCCACCTGCTCCAGCAAACATTTCTAGGTCTTCATCATCTTTTCTCACAGAACAGGAGAAAGCTTAGGCCTGTGCCTCAGTCAAACTGGAAAAATAATGCCAAGTGTGTTTTCAAGAAAGTCTTTTGTGTAGCACAAACATGGTATTTGTCTGCAGGTAGCTGAGTTTGTGAAAAGCCATACTATGCACCAGCTTTTAATGTCACTTGAAAAGATACAGACAGGCATCTAGCAAGCTAACAAAGTTCAGGGTTTTCAGTCAGTTGGAATTAGGTGTGGAACTGCTGTGTGATTTTTTTATAAAATGCCTATCTGTACCTTTGGCATTTAGGTGACCTTAAAAACCTGTGCTGCAACTCAAGTGTTTGAGTTGGATTTATCATCAGACTATTTAATGGTTGCACTTTGTTATGTGTTTGCACTTGTCAGGCCTTGTTTTGCGTTAATTAAGTTCACCGTTTACAAGTTGAAAACTCCTTCTCACATGAAAGTAATTTTTCTTTAGAAAAATCCATTCTTCCTTTTCAAAAACCACAACTATTCAAAATAGACCTGGAGTGTAATTGTTGAAGATAGTGATATGTCCCTTGTTACTGACTTCTACAGGGCTAACTGCTAGAATACTTGCTGGGTGTGAATGGAGAATAATCTTTAAAATAGATACACTTGGACCCAAGTATCTCAGTCCAAGTATCTTTTGTCATGGAAGTTACCATCAATTAGGCCTCAGTTAAGCAGGGAAAAAAGATCCCAAAAGAGCAAAATGCAAGCTGTTGACACAGCATTCCATACCATACTAATTTCATCAAAAATTCTGATAGGAATGCTGAAAATAGCTCACCAGAGCTCACTAGTTATCTGAAGATCTGTGAGTTTTGAAAACACAGCTAACTGTAGTGAGTCCAGAGACGTATTTGTCCAGTTAAAGTCTAACATGCAAAATTAAATAACACCTATTGGCATCTTTTCAGTGTAGTTTTTTGATAAGGAAATGAATGTTCATGTACAAGTTTAATGTTTTATTTCTGTTTTAGTACCTTAATCTCAGCTCATAAATTCTGATGTACATGTATGTTCATTACAGTTTCAGTTAAAGCTCAGTCTTGTTAAATGGTATCACCAGAATTGTGATAAATATTAAAACAGCTTATTCTATTAGGAAATATAAAACTAATCATGAAACAAGAAGGATAAATAGTGAATCACAGTTAAATCCCGTCCATGGAAAACTTAATTTCCTCCCAGAGGTGAGAGGCAATGCACTCATTGAAGGATATAAGTCTTGGATAAGTGAAAACATAGGGAATTAAGCTTAAACAGTCTTTTGCTACTTTAATGTAAAATAATTTTAGTAATGAAGTTGAATGATGAATTTCCTTAATATCTCAAGAATATTAAAAAAGACACAACACTTCACTAGGATTGCTTTTCTTATTCATAACTCTTAGTTGATGATACTGCTTATCTACAGATAATGTAGAACTGATAAAAGAATGAGGAAAAAAATCTCAACATCTTCCTGATGTATATGTTTTAATATTGAGAGAGTGCTATTCTGCAGATATATTTTTTCTTTATTTTACTGTGAAATTGTTTACTTCAATATTTCATAGCTAGGTTTTTGGCAACTATCCTTCAACATTTGTTTGGAAATTAGGACTTGCAGAAGGTAAAGGTCTCTTATAGTAAGTGTCATATATTAGTGGCTGAACAGTACATTGGTTTTTTATTTATATCAGAAAGGCATCAGGTATCAAGTAGTTAGAAGATTTATATTGTAACTGAAAAAGTATAGCAGGTCATAACATGGTATGCTACAAATGCAGCCCTGTAGTATCAAAAAATACCTCCAAATTCTCAGGTTCCAAAGCTTAATGTAAGTACTTCTGACATCTCAGGAAGAAAAGACACTGCGTGCAGGAAGGAAGGGTGCCTAGGAGCTGGAAGGGAGAACATGCCTGGGTGGAAATTAAATGTAAAGCAAATTACAAACTTTTGTCAAAACAGAAATAACAGTGTGAAACTGGGCAGCACAGTGTTTTAGCTGTAGATGGGATTACCCAGCAGAACTGCTTTGAGGCACTACTACCCTGGGAAAGAAAACTTGTGGAGTACCCTGCCTGTCTTTTTTAATGTGGTTTGACTCTACTGAAACCAGAACGCCCACCCTACAAAAGGCACAATTATAAAATACCTAAACATTTTTTCACCTAATAATAAAAGTATAATAGATTATTTTCTTTACTATATTGCACTTTTGGTGAATGCTCTCTGAAAAGAGGCAAAGCGATTCCTGCTGCTCTGCCATTTGAGAATGCTTACCTTGGAGGTCACTGGGACTGCTTGTATATTCTAGTGTTTACAGGCTCAAGCTGTGTTTTTGCAGAATCTTTTGAAAGATACCAGAAATATTACCCCACTTCTATGGTTATAAAAATACATGCTAAGTCCATGGTTGCAAAAATTACCATTCTTAGAAACTGTGCTTTATTACTCCTTTTGAAAATTAAACTACAGCCTGCAGTAACATTAGGTTTTCTGTTTCACTCTGTTAATGTTCATATTAATATACTCAAACACTTCAGTTAACCCCTAGCAACACTACCCAAATGACATGCTTAGTATGTATTTTATCTGAGTAGCCTTCTGAATATGAAATGGAGAGCTTTCATTATGGTAAAATCACATTCCTGTTTACCTGAAGTTTAAGATGACAATGTGTTAGGACTTCCACAGACTAAAACTGCTCTCACAAGTCAGTGGTAACTCAGTCTGGTACTTTTGTGATGACCCAAAATACAGAGGTAGGATGCAGTAGCCCCCTGTGCAGATGACCACAGAAGATATGGAAATTGTACATAGGCTTGATTGGCCCTCTGCAGAAGAGTTGGATTTCAGCCTTTTGAAACGTAAGCAAATAGATCCATGGGTGTAGCTTTTTTTTTCAGTGGAAAAATTAGTGAACTAGAATACCAGCACGTCTAAGATTTGATGCTTACATTTATAAATATATAGGACCGGTTCTGCTCATTAGTCTTGCATATAATCACAGTGACTATTCCTGCAAGTAAAGAAAGCAGACTCAAATGTAGTGTCTGAAGTGGATTTTTTTTTTTTAATGAATGACCAATTTTGTCTTGGCTCTGATTTCAGTGTGTCATTTATCTTGATTAAGTAGTAAATCTTTTCCATCTTGTTATTTAGAAATCTGATTTAATCTTTACAATATTAATGTATCCTACTAAGCATGATGTTTTTGTGGGAATTTGCAAAAGTTCAGTAGCACTCGTTACTTGTTTGCAACAGAAATAGGCTCATTTGTTAAAAATTAACAAGAAAAGTTTGAAATGTAAAGATGTTTCATTATTGTGCTTTTTCTGACAGACTGTGTAATCTTTGTGTAATTTATGTTCTCAGAATAACACCTGTATGTACGCTCTTTCATATTTAATAGAATAAAACATTGTTGTAAAAACAACTTTGAAATCATTGTTTATCACTTCCCTACTCATGGTGTGAAGGGGCTTTCTTTAATGCAAACTGATCCCTGTGCTTTAGAAGTCAACCACCATCTCATACTGATGCTGGGAAATTGTTGATACTAATTTGAAATTTATTACTTACTGTCTGTATTTTGTGTGACAATTTTCAGAGAGGAACTGGTGTGTTTAAAAAGTCTGAGGTAATTATTTATAGAAATGTAAATTTCTTTAAAAGACAAATTGTTCCTATAGCATCTAGTTTGGCTGAAGTTTGCATTTCTTCAGTGGCAAGGCTGGGTGTGAGGTAACCAGCTGTGATATGCTAGCTTGAGGTTCCCAATGCCCAGAAATGGGAAGATGACTCAAATGGATGTTCCTAATAAAACACTAGTTGAGCTAGTTCTATTAAGACACACTTTGTAATATTTTCAGTATATAGCAGGATGCTATTACTATCAGTGATACACATACCATTGCATAAATAGTGTTTGTATGAGCTGGGAAGTAACTCTGTCTCTGTAATTAAATACCTGTACACAGGGGTGTACATGTAACAGAGACCTTTCCTTGTCTTGCTTTAAAGCCTGGGTGGAATTCCAGCCCTACCAAAAGCAGAGGTTGCTTGGGAGGCTGAGTAGGAGCCTGTTGCTGCCACAGTTAACCTTCAGTGCTCTATTATAAAGTACAGGAATGTCACCTATTCTGAAGGAAAGAGTGCATCAGATGTGCATGGGTGTATATGCCTGTATACATCATATATAGTGGTATGTATATGCTTGTGTATATATTTGTATGTGGAAGTGTTCAAGGCCTGGCTGGCTGAGACTTAAAGTATCCTGGTCTAGTGGGAGGTGCCCCTGCCCATGACAGGGAGGTTGGAACTAGATGGTCTTTAAGGTCCCTTCAAACCCAAACCATTGTATGATCTTGTTTTCCAAAACATTGATTCTGTCAAAGCCCAGTAACAGAAAAAGTCTGTATTAGAGGCTTAGGAGCAACATAAAAGCACTTCAGATAGAAAACACCAACACTCTTTGTGCCCAGCGTTTTAAAGCACACTTGTCAAGCAAGGAATGGCACTTACTGAATTGTGGTTTTTTTCCCCACAGTGAAGTCTGTCAGCTTGTAATAGTGATCCTTCATAACACATCTGACAGCTCTGGTAATTGCAAAAGAAAAGCTGTTGTTTGGAGCATGACCAGACTGTGTGTTAGCAAACAGCACATTGCAGTGGGGATACACCTGGTGTGCAGAATACCCACAGCTCAGTGCCTGCCAGCCACAGTGCACCTTGTGGAGTGTGTGCTTCATACCAGCTCTCCTGGGGGTAGATTGCCCATTAAGCATTCCCAGCACACTGGTTATGCCCTGAATCATGTCTTTTTTCCATTATCTGTTTTTTTATCCAAAAGGCATGTGGCTGATGTACTCTTGAGACCAGAGTCTTGCATAAAATGCACCATGAACAGGGACAGCTGGGAGATCTGCATCAAAAGCATGCTTTAGATTTATTCCAACACATAAATTTTGGTACACCTTAAAATATAGCAGATGCCCACCCTGGTTTCACATAAACCTCATAAGGAAGCACAGCAGTGGACTACCTAATATGCATACTTTTAATATAACAATTTATTGCAAAACTTGTTTTTTTCAAATACTTTTGTTTAATGCACATTTTTCCATCAACAAGATTGAAGTACTCTTCCAGAAGACTGGATCATAAATACAGCAGCAACAGGTGAATTAATGCCAAGAGCTACACTGGAAAAGGCTTAACTCCAAGGTCTGTACTGTGATCAAAGAATGGTGGTTAATTTGAGCCTACACATACGTAAGGAACAAACAGCAGTGAACCTTCTGAAGTTCCTGTGTAAGTGTATGGGAGATATAAAAAGGTTACATGCCAATCTTTGAGACTGTAAGTAAAATTTTCAACAAACTGTTCTCCCCTGCCCTGGATTCCTTCCCAGTCTGCCAACTTACTTGTTGGTCCTACTTCTTAAGCATTGCTGAGTCTGAATATACTTGAAGGAGATTTTATTCATTAGAATACAAAACCCCACAACCCAACAAAACAAAACCAAAAAACAATGCAGACCTTTAAACCCATGAGTTGAAATGTTTTAAATGGAATTATTCTTTTTACAGGGGAAATCTGAAGCATGACTTGCAGAGCTGTCACTACAGACTATGTGCAGGATAGACTATAAACTCAGTCCTGAACTGTGAATTTCTACTGTCCCTTCTCACCTCTGTGGTGAATTGAAAACATAGAATGTGACAGTGGGAACCACTTTAACCTTAGCAATTGTCTGTTCACATCAAAACCTTTGGTGCAATTACTTGTTTGTGTGTGGTGTTTTGTTGTTTGGTTGGGGTTTTTTTTAGGTATGGCTGGACTCTTGTGATCTAGGAGGTCCTTTCCAACCATGATTATTCTGTGACTTCACTACTGTCCAGGGCAAACCTAATTTTCCAGATTGAAGTCCAGGAAGGAAGCAACTCTGAAGCCTGATAGAACCTGTAAGATACTTAAGAGGTGCTCTCCTTAGACATTTCCTAACAAGACAAGTGACACATTTTAGTACCACCAGAGCAACTGGAAAGGAAGCATCCTGTATTCCTTATGACTGTGCCACTCCCATACCAGCAGCAAATCAGGGTGCTGACAGCAGTCTGGTGTGAAGCAGTCAGTCAGTATTGGAAGCATCCCACATTAGCAGGCAGTTTTACCATGTTCTGCATTATCCTGGGACCAGTATCAGATGCTGTCCAAATCACAGAGAACATTCTTGACAAAATGAAGAATCTTAATCTGGTGATATGCTGGTTTATCTCTTTTTGTATCTAAGAACTGTCTTAAGGAGTAAGTTATTTTGGTACCTCTCTAAAGGCCATGTGCTTTAAAGGCTGTGCTTAAAAGTACCACAGGTATCAAAAAACAGCAACCTACAGGACACTACATTAGACCCTCTGAAAATGCTGTACCTGCAGAAAGTGCCACAGAAAGTGTCTTTTACTCAAACATGCAAAGTGGGGATGAGATCTTTTAAAGTCTGTTATAATAGCATTGGCTTAATAATAGGGTGATAAGGAGGTGAACTCCTCATCCTCTAATTGTTTTCAGGTCTGCCAACCTACCTATTGGTCCTGCTGGACCCACAGATGGATCCAGTATTGTCAGCTTCTTCAAAGGACAGATCCTGGCTTTTAAATTCTGGGCCATTGGAGACTGCAAAACATGTTCAGAATTGTCAAGCACATTAACGACTGGCTGCTTCCTCATCTCCCTCTGGTGGACAATTGGTCCTAGAGCTTGCCTCTAAAAATACAGCCTCTGCTTTCACAGGGTGGGCGCTGTTACCATGAGTTTCACAGAAATACATTGTTGATGTACTAAAACTGGAACAGTATTTATTGCTGTAAACTTCATTACTTTGAAATAATGTATAATTAAAGTAAAGTCAAGAAGGTTTTCAAATCTGCCTTTTGGCTTTTCTCTTTTTCTTCTAGGTCAAGCATCCGTTTTAACTTAGAAAAGTGAAATTTGGAGTTTCGGGGAGTCCTGGAAGCAGAGCCGATTGTCGCCTGTCCAGACACACATGTTCTGAAAAACAAAAGACTTAAATACCTTAAAGGTGAGAAAGCAGAATTAACATAAATTAACTCTGAAAGTACTTATAGTTTGAGTGAAAGATTTTGGACATAGTGTATTTTCATGTGAAAGTGAACAGTGTTATACAGATTTTCAGACAGACATTTCACAGTAATGACAAAAACATAGTCGAACATTCTTTGGACACAGCATAGTTTTCATTCAAATCTTTGATATTAAATTAAATAAATAATAAAGTTATAATTCTTTATTATAAATAATAAAATTCTTCTCAGTCAGACCACTTTAGAAAAACAGTTACCAATTTAAACTTTAAGTAACTGATCTGACATTATTACACAATGCCCTTTCTCCACAAGTCATAATACATTCTGCTCAGCAAAGTGCTATTTAAACAGGACAGAAAGAGGTACCTGGGAACTGATGAGGGACTGCTCCCTTTAGATCCAAACCTACTGCAGCTTACAGGTGTCACCTTGTTTGCAGACTGAATTTTTACATTTGGTGTCCTCAGGCTAGATTGAACAGTAGGAGTGCCAGAATTTTGTGTCTTCGTAGCAAGAAAATCCCTGCTTTTACCACAATGTCTTGTTGTTTTGTTGCATGAGTTGCAAGTAACCAGCTATGGAGAGAAGAAAGGTAACAGCAACCATTCTTTCAGTCATCCCACCTCTATGTTATAAAGCCACTGCAAGAATTATCTATTCTCCAAATATTATAACAGAAATTAAATATTTGCTTAAGTGAATGACTCAGTGAAAAGCAATACATATTTTACACCTAGAATTTTGATTCAGGTTTCTCAAGCCAAACACCTCCTTTGGGTTTATCTAGAAATGACTAAAAAAAAAAAGTCCCCTAGCAACTTATTTCAAGAGACCTGTAACTCTGAATGTGACATTGTACAGTGAAATACAGAAAACAGCCCTGTCAAAAACAGTAACAGTACCTGAACTGGATTTATATCTTGAATATACATTGGGGGTTTTAGTATTTTGCTAAAAAACATGACATACAGCATGATCTAAATTCATTAGCATATTCTACCCCGATGAAGTTGTATTACACACTTCTGGGGAGTCTTGCAATAAAATATTTAAATTATCAAACTCTCAAAAGCAGTCATCATAGCAAGTAACAGCAATCATTAGTGAACAAATGAGAGGCTTTCTCTTAGTGCAAAAGTACTTATTACAATATGGAGTAGGTTCTAAACCAATAGCACTTTCCCTTCTATCCGTTTACTCCTAGGCTGCAGGGAACTTCCAGCAGCACAGTTGTGTTGCAGGAGTGCATCAGAACCAAGAATGATCCTCCAGTATCCCTTACTGCCATGGCAACTACTCTCATTAAAGAGACATGAGAATAATACACTCAGAAAACTTTTTGAGGCATGTAATTACTGACTGAACATCAGTTATATGATGTTTCTAGTTTAAAAAAAAAAAAAACACACTCAAAAGAATGTCACCAAAATGTCTAAGCTGTTTTGAAAACATCTGTACCAAATCATTCTTGATTTCAAAGTGTGT
>WYEA01007830.1:12904-32697 GCA_033558465.1 Alcedo atthis
TTGGCTCATGGTCATCCCCCTGTCCACCAGGACCCCCAGGTCTCTTTCTCCAGAGCTGCTCTCTAGTACATCAGCCTTCAGCCTGTACTGTGTCCAGTTGAGGGCCCCCCAGTTCAGGAAGGAGAGTGAGCCTGGTTGTCTGGAGACATTCAAAACCCACCAGGACATGTTCCTGTGTAACCTACACCAGGGTGATCCTTCTCTGGCAGGGGAGTTGAGTTAGATGATTTTTTGAGGTCACTTCCTAACAGCTAACATTCTGTGATTCTGTGACTTTTGGTTCCAAAGATGATAAAAGCATGTTTGGTTGTTGTAGTTGCGGGTTTTTTTTTTTTTTGGTTGGTTTTTGTGTGTGTGTGTTTGCTTTGGTTTTGTGGGGGTTTCTTTGTTTTTGTTGTTTTGTTTACTTTGGTTTGGGTAGTTTTTGGTTGGTTGGTTTGTTGGTTGGTTGGTTGGGTTGTTTTGGTTTGCTTTTTTCCAGGGAGGGAGGGGTTTTTTTAAACACACAAAAGCCAAACAAGAAAATCACACTAATAATTTCCCTTAGAAAAAAAAAATATTCTAGTGCAAAATTTCTAATTGCATTTTTGGAATTGAAGATGAATACTCAGCTACACACGTAATTCCACATACTTGGTGATTAGCACTTCTTGCTAAGACCAACAACCATTTTAGGTACTCCTACATCAGCTTTAGGAGTGGTCACCTCTTCTATTTCTCTGTCTTCAATAAGAGCTTCATTCAGCTATGCAAGCTCAGTTTTTCCACCAGAACACCACTGCAAGATTCTTACATAGGTTCACTCGCAGAGATTAAGTCTGCAATCACGTCTGTCTATTATCTTACTCCTTCATCTTTAGCACTAAGGGGAGCTAGGAATGAAGTTAGCAATAACCAGAATAAGTACACCTCTGCATATGAAGAAATCTAAGATGTACATTCCATGTGAAACAGGTAGAGTTAGTATAATATATAACAATAGTTAATATACTATTAAGTATATTGCTACAGGAAAAAAAAACCCCAACATAATTCAGATCAGTTAATTATTCCCAGAGATCTCTCAGCTACATGAAGTAGGTTCCACATGTCATATTGCTCTGCGCTGCCCTAGCAAATGGAGCACTTTTATCAATGGGTCCACTCCAAGTGCAAGCTTGACAATAGCCTTCACACCAGCTTTGATCCACTGTGAGATTATAGCATTATCTACAACTGCAAGCTTGCATCATACTATAGCCAGTCTGGATTAATGTTCATCATTTTAACAAGTGTATTTCAGAAAGCAGACAAGCTATGGATTACACAGTTATCACAAAGAGTTTGCGACTGAGCATAAATTCCCTAGTGTACAAAAAACACCCTATTCTTCTTTCTAAAACCAGATTCCAGAGCTAAACCTCCTTTGATTGCACTTTTTTTTCCCCATCATATTCAGGGTACATTCAACATTCACATTTTGCAATCAGATGAGATTAGGATCTAATATATGACACTCTTCATAATTCATTTCAGATGTGTGATCTAATATACCAAACACCTAATATTTTTAAGATCATGAATATAAATTGGATGATGAGAAATACCCTCCTGGAGGATTGGGAAGAAAAAACCAGCACAATTAAACCCTCATAGCTGATGAAATTAAAGTAGTGCACAGACTCTGCAGTTCTTCAGCTAACTAGCCTTATGAAAACTGTGCACTTAGCCAGCTGTTCCTTCCCTTCCTTTTTTTCTTTTTTTGAAATCTCAATTTATTAATTCACAGGAATTAGTTTATTCACCAGAACCACTATGTAATGTATTAATTATTCTCCATACATTTTAGATCTTCCCTTATAATTAACAAACCACAAACTTCCACATCACAAATGAGCTACAGCTTATGTAGGAAGATCTCATTAGTACTCACTCTGACCTAGTAGACATGTTCTACTCTGTTATCCAACAACCTCAGATGTAGATGTAAAAAGTGCAATACTGTCACAGAACGTGACAACATTGAGTAAAAAGCAGCACAATCATAATAGTCATTGCATTGGAAGAACCTCTAAACATCATCTAATCCAAAAACCCTGCAGTACACAGGGACATCCTCAACTAGATCAGGTTGCTCAGAACCCCATTAAGCCCAACCTTCAGTATCTCCAGTGATGGGGCCTCCAGTACCTCCAAGGACAAGCTGTTCCAGTGCTCCACCACACTGTCCAGTATCAGCATACCCTTCTCTATTTTAAAATCACTGTCCCTTATCCTGTTGCTAGATGCCCTTGTAAACATCCCCTCTCAATTTTTCTTGTAGTCCCTCTTCAGATACTGTAAGGTTGCTATAAAGTCTCTCCAGAGCCTTCTCTTCTCCAGACTGAACAACCCCAACTCAGCCTTTCTTTGTAGAAGAGGTGCTCCAACCCTCTGATCATTTTTGTGGCCTTCCTCTAGACCTGCTCCATCAGGTTCATGTCCTTCTTGTGTTGAGGGCTCCAGAACTAGATGCAATATTCCAGGTGAGGTCTCACCAGAGCAGAATAGAGGGGCAGAATCACCTCTCTTCATCTGCTGGCCATTTTTCTTTTGATGCAGCCCAGGATGTGATCTGCTTTCTGGGCTGCAAATGCACTCTGTTGGCTCATGTCCAGCTCATTGGCCACCAGTCCTCCTAGTCCTTTTCTGCAGGGCTGCTTTCTAACACTTCATCCCCCCAGGCCTGTAATAAGTATTATTTTTCCAAAGAGAAAATAAAAGTCAGACTTTCACCAATTTGCACATTTCTGAAATTTTGCATTACAACTACCAAACAATTCATAACAATTACCAAGAACCTTTTTTGATATCTGGCTGCTTTCAGATATCAGCTTTTTCACTTGTTCCATCATTCTTGTTTCAACCCCTAAAAGTAGCTTTCACTTCTATTCTTGCAAAATTAAACTATACTTAGGCATTTTCTGAGAGCCGTAAGGGTTAATGAATCACAGCAGAAAAAGTTATCTTTGGAAGAAAGACCATGGCGTAAAAGCTCTGTTAACTATTAATTAGAGCACTGCAAAAATAATCAAGATAATCAAGAGCATTCTCAAATGGGGAATATCTGTGAAGGATGCTTTTTAACTGAAATATCATCAGTATCGCTTTCAGAACAAATAAATTATTATACTCCCTGAGCTCACTTCAAGCTGTATTAAATTAAAATACTAAACTTTTGCAGTACTGTTTCCAAAACTGATTGCAAGACCTGCAGCTTATCGTTGGTATCGGACACCAGTGAAAACAAGGAGAGGTTCCCACCCCACAAAATAAGAACTGACTACTGCGGCACCAGCAGGAGAGCTGCAGGTGGGGATTCCCAACTCTGGCTCCACGGGAAAAAAGAAAGCAAACGACGCCAGCACAAGCCATCAGGGTACCAGGACTCACTAGATGGTGCTGTGCGCACGTGTATTAAGGGCCTTTAATTTTGAACTGAAAACAAAAACAAAACAAAAAAACAAACAAAAAACCAAACCAAACAAAAACAAACAAAACAAAACAAAACAGAAAGATATTCGCTGGCAGGAGAATTGTTTCAGAGTGTTTTGGTTTGGGTTTGGTTTGGTTTGGTTAAAGATAAAGCTTCAGAAGGATATTTTTATCAGCTTTATCCCTATCAACTCTGTGAGTGGCTCCATCACATCTTTTTTCCTGATGCAACAGATGAGAAAATGTTTTTTTAAATTTACCCTAGTGTGACAAACTTGGAGGATTTGGGGATTTTTAAACTGTTCTCTAAAATAATTCAGATTTTACACTGCTTTAGTGATAACGCATATTATTCAACCAAATACTAAATTACACGGGGAAGAGTCTTTTAAATTAATTAATTCAAATAAATAGTCAACATGCTTGAAAATAACTTCACAGCAAACAATTTACATTGTAGGTAAAAATAAATATATTGTAGGAGACAGAACCTGACCTTTAGTTTCCTGAACTTTTTCGAGTTTATAATAACACTGTTAAGTGTCATAAGTTCACTGCACACTAAGAGAAAGGGTTTTTTTATTCCATTTTGGCTTCATTTCAAAGTAGTAGTCCCATCCATACCTCTTGAGAGCATGCCAGGGCAGGGTGGAAGATAGGATTTTCAGAAAAGTTTGGCGTAAAAATGGCAGATAAACCATGAAAGGTGGTAATGCTCTGCAGGGAAAAGAAAATGAAAAAGAAAAAAAAAAAGTTATACACACATAGGATTATAAGTAAGAGTAATGGATTGAGTCGTAGGGAAACTTTCTTGAAAGAGGGAAGGAGAAACATGTGGAAAGTATTAAGCCAATAAAGCATAGCAGACTGCATCAGGAAAGATAAAAGTCATAATAAAAACTGAAGAAATTTAACCATTAGCAGTTTCAATAGAATGTAGAAAAGAGGTGTCTTATTGCTGATAGCTCCCAAGGACACAGTTGTGTATTGCTGGTCAAACTGAGGAGCTGAAGTTTTGAAGGTTCTCCCTACCTCATGTTTCTGAGTGACATGGGCAGCTTGAACAGAATTCTCAAACACTCGGCAATAATTGGTATAAGAGACTAGATCATAATCAGTGGAGTTCCTTTAACCTTCCCCAAATACCCTCACATCTTCAAGTTTCAGTTAATGTAATTGTAAAAACAAGTCTATTGCTACCCTCTCCATGGTAGCATGCAGGCCTGGAGTAAAATGTTGCTAAGAATGAAAAGGGACAGTTTTTTAACAAGCTTTGGTCTGCTTCATGAAAGGAAGAAATAAATCCAGTAAGCAGCATTGTGAAATGTTAACAGTCTCTCTGTACTGTCATCTCTGAGATGAGCTTATGCTAGTACTCTTCTGTCTTAGACCCCTGCTTTTCACTTGGTAAATATTTCACTTAATAAAAGAGATACTGGTCTGTACAGTGTAAAACAACTGATGACTGTGCTGTGACACTCCGTTTTGAGTGCTGTATGGCCAAAGGCTTTAGTGCATAAAATAGTAAATTCCAGCAACGTTTAGCTAGTGTAGCAGCACCAGGAAGATGCATGAGACAGTAATAACATCAGTGAGACAGCAGCTGTTAACACATTTGTCAGTAAAATAAAAGGTGGTAATAGAAGTAAAACTTCAACAAGGCCGGCTGTAATATGTCAGTGTAGAAAATTTTCCTTAAAACAGGAAGGGCATTTGAGACATTATACAAAACACTGAGGTGAAGAAAAGTTTCATCAAATCTCTGTCAGACAACCCCGTGTTGCAACAGTAAAATTAATTTGTAGGTAGGAAGTATGGACAAAAACCTCACTTGATAGAGATTAGCCTACACTAAACTTTAAATAAGTCTGATAAAGTAGTGGATTTGGTTGCTCTGATATACTCAGGAAGCAGTCAGACAACCCCATGAGGAAACTAAACAGGTCCAGGAAATTTAAGCACTTCAAACCTGTTTTTCTGTTCTTTATTAAAACAAAAACAAAAACAAAATAAAAACAAAAAAAGTTATGATTTAGTGTTCTGCTGTAGTCTTGGTCAGAATATGGGCCCAGCTGTTACATTCCTTTCCTACCTCATACCATATATTTTTAGTGTTTTAACACAAACAATAGGAAGAAGAGTTGGAGAAACCTGTTCAATCTTGTGGTTGAGCAGTATTGCTTCTTGAAAGGGAAATAAAATATATGAAAAAAACCAAACAAGCAGCGTTTTCCTTTTGAATGTGTTTTCAGAGATACATTTCTCTCCCTGCCATATGCAAACATCTGCTTCAGTCTGCTGCCCTTCTCTGTGTATTCCAAGCAACATTTTTTTTCCCAGCTATGATGACTACAAGGAGCCTTGTAAGGGTAAGGTTTTGGTGGAACTCTTTCCTCTTGAAGATTATATCATATGTAGTTAAGTACATGGTTGATATTATATAAGCCTTACTATTTTCCTTCCTGAAGCACAAAGAAGAGCATAGAAAGTACAATGTGCAGAAACAAGCTGTTTCAGAAAAAACTTCCTATTTGCAACCTGGATATTGTTTTGTTTGGCTTTGCTTTTGTTTTTCCTTTGATTTGCATCACTTCTTTCATTCCAAAATACTCTTTGGTATTGAGCGTGGGATGCTCTGTGTATACTCACCCTTTCTAGACAAGGAGAGATACATGGACTGATAGTACTGCAAACCTGTAGACATCACTTAAAGAATGAGAAATGCAGCCATTTGCAAAGCTGGATTTCTTTCTCTTTTTTAAGCATATCATTCAAACATCTGTAAAGCAAAGAATGAGCCATTCACTCAAAGAAGCAGCACCCTGAAAAAAACAGATTATAGTAGCCTATACTAGTACTCTATATTCTTGTTCTCACCCAAGCAGCTCAGGCCAGGTATTATTAATAGCATGAGTCCTTCAACCAACCAGATGATGGGCATTTTTTGTTACTATTAACAAACCAAGTCTCTCACTCACACAGGACAACAAACTCAGGCACTTTTTGTCCTATATTTTTCAACCTTTGGTGCTCAAGCATTAAAGCTGTACCTACACCACATTCTTAGACTTAAGTTTCTACTGCTACAAGAAAATGTAAAACCCCATCTTCCACATCAGAGTTGCCTTTCATGATCCCACCACATCAAAGTCTATTCTCCACCCCAATGTCTGTCTTCCAAATTCACTGGGCATGGGTTTGTTTTTTAAAATTTCTTTCCTGTCTGGAAGTAGGTGCCCCTGAACACAAATACCCCATGTGCCTAACTCTCATGTATTTGACTCCAGAAGCTGAGCATAAAGGAGCTCCATGGGGAGGAAGATGAGCATTCATACACTGGAGTAAGTACAACACCATCCCAGGGAGCAAAAAAAAGCCATAGTTTTAAGTGTATATTCATACAGAAAGATTACTGAAGAAAAAAAAAGTCAATGGCTTCCACAAACATGGACACCACAACATTCAGTTCATTTCTGTATGCTTCTAGGTGCCAGTTCTTCTATGTTACACTTTTGTCTACCTCTTCCACTGCACTGGACCAATTAAGTTTTCTCTTTGCTCCATAAATGTGTTTGATTCTACCAGTTCTGCCCTCATCCAGCATTCTGAGCAGTATAGAAGGCTGCCCCAAGACAGCCCCCTGTGCAACTTGGACAGACACAGCTGCCAAGCTATTTGCCTGTAGCATCCCACATAATCAACAAAGTTTAAGCAGTAGCAAGCACAAATTAAAACTCACTGTCACTGTAGTTCACTATAGTGAACTACACCCTGATTCATATTTCATTCTGGAATTCATCTGTGGAAAGGTACACTTTTTAAGTTTGCAATTCTGAGAAAAAAAAAACCTAGTTTTTCAGAGATTTGGTCCAAGCAGCAAAAAAAGAAGAAACTGGAGGCAATTCTAACCATAAAAGACAATGTCAGCTCTGAATCAGAGCAGCCGCTTCTTTAAGCACCACAGAAAACAAAAATTATGTGAGCCAAACCCATAAAGCAAGAACTCAGTGCTTTAGGCTACTAGTTAAATGTTGCATCCCCTCTATTCTAGGTATCACAACAGACTGATTATGTGCAGTCTTACTAAAATTTACAGGCCTGAAAGTTCTGAGACTTAGAACCAACTGATTAAACACTCACCCATCCATTCCCCTGCTCTTTATTATAAAATCTATCATATTTTTTTGGCTGCACTCCAGAAAAAATGTAAACTCTTGTAAGATTGTAAATAAAAACATTCACTATCATCTCAAATTACTATAGTATGATATTCTTCCACAAGTACAGCAGATGGTTCATTGTTGATTTCATTCATTCTTGGATGGTAATAGAATTGATGGTTTTGTTCAGAATACATTTCCAGCCATCTCTTCACCTTTTTTTGTTTAATAACTTCTCCTTTTATCATCACTTCAACTTGCATCTTTATGTAGTTTCATTGCAGTTACCTATCACAAGGCACAAAGGCTTTCCTAGCACAACTGAAAGCTCTTGCTCTTTATACCCAGAATTCATCACTTACTTTTATCCTATCTGATGAGATCAATTTAGTAAACATATAGGGACTTAATCACAACAGAAATGGCATTGCTAATATATTTCCCAGTATCTCTTTCCTCAGAAGAAATCCTTCAGGAATTAAGAAAGCAAAAATAAACTACTATTTCTTTTCCTGAAGTAACTCACTTTGAAAACAAACAAACAAACAAAAAACCAACAATATCCACAGCAGTCATGATGAGAAAAGAGAATTGTGAATTTTTCAGGACAAATTATAACCTTTCAGTGATGGCTGCTGCTGACTGAGAATAACATTTTATGAGGCTCAAGGACACCAACCACTTTTTTTTTTCCTCTGTCTGCCTATCAGAAACAATTGCAACAGTGCTAGACTCCACTTACCTGCTAATCCAGCAGGTAAGTGATAACAGAGTGTCAGTGACAAAGGTCAGAATTAAAGGGCATAGTTTGATAATTGAGAAATATAAGGATACATTTGGCCAAATATGTGTATGGAGTTGAGAAGTGGATTAAAGGAAAGAAAATAGCAAACAAATAAATGAATAAAAAAGCTAACTGTTTGCACTCTACAACACAGAGTCAAAAAAATGTATTCAAGTGTACAAGCCATTGAGCTACCAGTTTCTTCAGAACATGAACAATTCTCTGGAGAGAAGTCTGTATACAGCAGATAGCCACACCATCAGGAGTATCAGCTTCTCACACCTGATCCACTGCATCAGAAAAAGATATTGGTGTCTGTTAACTACAGCTAAGAGATCTGAAGCAAGCAGCTAGGAAAGTAAGTACTGCATCTGCCACAAGACACTGTAAGTGAAATTTCTGTAGGTATCTAAACCTCCCCTGGAAAATTTATTGATACTAGGAACCAGAAAGACAAGGAAGGATTAGCAGCTTCAAAAAATTGTATAGTGATTATAAACTACGAGGTTTTAATACAGCTGCATCAAAACAAGGGAATCCCAAGGTTGATCTTATAGCTTAGATCCCCTTTCAATAACAATGGCATGAAAGGTCTCGTCTCTTATAGAGAGACCATCAGGTCAGCCCTTTTGAACTTGTAACTACAAACTTACCATCTCCTCCTTTTCTAGCCTCAAAACACCTCAAGATCACGATCGTGCAGAGGCACTAGAAATAATTAATAAGCTCAGTTTATCTGAGCATGATAAGAAGGAAATAAAACTTACATCCTTTGGGCATATAATTACATCGGTACCAGCACTTCTCTGCTCCCACCAGAAATGCATCTTGTAGGCCTTCTCCTCTTCTTGCCATCCATCCAGGTAGTTAGTGCTGCAGTGCTGAAGGAAGGAGCCTTTAATTATCTTAATTATCTTAAAATTATTTTCCTTCAATCAAAGTATTGTGTGTTGAAAGATGAGCCATCAGGGAAGAGTTTGGCTTGGCTGAATATGGAACTCTGGTTGGAAGTCAGGAGCAAAATGAGAGTTCATGGTCTTTGGAAGAAGGGACAGACACTCAGGGGGACTTAGAAAGATGCAGTGGGGCTATGCATAGAGAAAATTAGGAGACCCAAACCCCAACTAGAACTCAACCTGGCTACTGTTGTTAAAGACAATAAACAATGCTTCTATAAACACAACAACAACAAAAGGAGGATAAGGGAGAATCTCTACTGCAGGGGAAACTGTGACTGAGGATGAGGAAAAGGCTGTGGTACTTAATGGCTTCTTTGCCTCAGTCTTTAGTAGTAGAACTAGTTGTTCCCTAGATAACCAGCCTCCTGAGCTGGAAGACAGAGAGTAGGGACAGAACAAGACCTTCACATTCCAAGAGGAGAATTCGTCAGTAACCTGCTACACCATTTAAACATACACAACCCAATGGGCCAGGGAAGGTCATGAAGCAGATCATCTTGAGTCCCATTATGCACCATATACAGGGCAGCAGGTGATCAAGCCCTGTCAGCCTGGGTTCATGAGTAGGTTGGTCCTGCTTGACTAGCCTGACCTCCTTCTATGACAAGATGACCTGCCCAGTGGATGAGGAAAAGGCTGTGGATGTTGTTTTCTACCCGGATTTCTGTAAAACCTTCAATACTTCTTCCCACAGCATTCTCATGAAAAAAAAAATAAATTAAAAAAAAAATAAAATTGCTGATTGCTGTATATTTGCCCTTGTATGGGCATCTGTTCTGCTGGGTAAAACAGTGTTTGGACAGTCAGGCCAGAAGAGTGGCAGTGAATGGAGTTAAATCCAGTCAGTGGCATTCCTCGGGGCTCAGTATTGGGAACACTTCTCTTGAACATCTTTATCAATAACCTTGATGATAGAATGCACCTTTGGTAAGTTTGCAGATGACACCAAGTCAGGTGGGAGTGTTGATCTGCTTGTGGATAGGGAGGCTTTCCAGGAGTATCTGGACAGATTGAATCGATGGGTCATGGTCAATGATATGAGGTTCAACAAGGCCAATTGATAAGTCCTGCACTTGGGTTACAACAACTCCAGGTAACACTACAGGCTTGGGGAGAAGTGGTTGGAAAGGGACCTGGGAGTGCTGATGTGCAAGTGGATATATATGAGACAGCCATGTGCCCAAGTGGCCAAGATGGCCAATGGCATCCTGGTCTGTATTAGAAATAGTGTAGCCAGCAGGACCAAGGGAGTTATTGTCCCTTGGTATTGGTGAGGCCACACCACAAGGACTATGTTCAGTTTTGGGTGCCTCAATACAAGAAAGATATTGAGGTGCTGAAGTGGGTGCACAGAAAAGCAACTAATCTGGTGAAGGGCCTGGAGAACAAGCCCTATGAGGAGGGGATGAGGGACCTGGGGCTATTTAGTCTCAAGAAAGGGAGACTGAGGGGAGACCTTATCACTCTCTACAACTACCTGAAAGGATGTTGTGCAGAGGTAGGTGCTTGGTCTCTTCTTACAAGTGACGGAACAAGTGGGAATGGCCTCAAGCTGTACCAGGGGAGGTTTAAACTGAACATTAGGAAACTTTTTTTCACTGAAAGGTTTGTTGGGCAATGGAACAGGCTGCCCAGGGAGGTGGTTGACTCACCACCCCTGGATATGTTTAAAAGCCATATAGATGTGGTGCTTGGGGATATGGCTTAGTGGTGGACTTGGTAGAGCAGGGTTAATGTTTGGACTTGATCTTAAAGGTCTTTTTCAACTTTGATGATTCTGTGATTCCAATCTAAATGTTTCTATGTAGTCAAGCCTGAGCAGGTCCTAAATCAGATCAGTAATATATGCTGTGAAGCTACAAAAGCATTTCACTGACCAGCTAAGTACCTGACCTGGCTGGTACAGCACTAGCACAGGAAAACCTAGAAGACCCTCAGTACAGGCATACATGATGTGGTCAGAAAGCTGGAGGCTAGAAAGCAGACACCTGCCCTGTGGTAGCAAATGATGGAACACATTAAAGTGGGGCACAGTGCTCAACTCTCTGCAGGAGAACTTAACTTTCTGTGGACAACTGCAAATATGCATAAAATTGAGGGATGGAAATCATATCATGGTTGCTCCTTGCTAAAAATGATCTTGCCATATTCATTTTTAAAAAAATTAAATTGCCCTCCCTCTATACTTGCTCTTTAACACACAGAAAAACCATAGTTGCCATTCTGACTTCTAATGAAAGGTTTTCATTACAGTTTACTGTACAAGTGTATTGTTTTCAAAGATAAATACTTCATATTAATGATTTATGAAATTGCTCTGTTGCTTAAATCTTCTAATCCATTTTAAGGATTCTTTTTTCTTTAGAAATAATAGAGTCCCTCTCCTAAGTAGGTAAAGTGAACAACACAACAGAATCAGGGTTACTTCTCCTTGTGACCCTTGTGACTAGAGAAGGAAACTAGCTTTTGTTTACTGCATTTGTTAAAGGTTGCACCATTTCTTTTCTTTTTTTTTTTTATGGTGGAATAAAGTACAGAGACTTTGCCTAAGCAGCCAGTTCTGTGTTTATGATCAGGCAGAATCAAGAAATCAGAGTAATAGTAAGACCTAGATAACAGGAAAACAGATATGCAACACAGCTACTGAAGTAGCCATTAATCCGGAACATATAGTTTAGGAAAAACAAGTAGTCCAACTCTTTTTCCAAGCTTAAATACTGCTCCTAAATACAAGTGTTTATTTTTCCCCATTTCACAGGGAATACCTAAGATGATGAAAATAGTGTATTTTTTTCCTTTTCTGTTTTGTTTTTTTTTTGCTTTCAAGACCTCACATTTATTAAGAATTTTCACTGCAAAGGAGATTGCTGTTTCCTGTCTACCTTTGCTTCTTAGCTATTATGCCAATCTTGTAGTAGTTACTTGTTGATTATGACATTTATAGGTTTTATTATAGTTTGCATAATAGTAATCACAAAACAAATTTTATATTTTTAAAAGCAAAGACAAGGTATTTAGTCATGCAAAGAAATGAGAAAAAAAAAACAAACTACCAAACAAAACCAAAACAAACAAACAAACACAAAAAAACCCAACAAAACCCAAAAAAAGCCCACAGTGAATGACATACTTTGACTAGATGTTTATGAATAGAAACTGCTAACAGTCCAAATGCATAGGTATTTTTTCACAATCCATTTATAGCTGCTGAGAATAGCAAGAGAGCACCTCATAGTACATGTTTGCTTGGGATCATAGACAAACTCTTATTACCATACAGGACCTAAATTAAGTTTAAATTTGGAGTGCTAGTTCAGTGCAAGGGACTTGCAATCTAAAGAAACATTGCTTATCATTTCCTTGACTAACCTGATCATTATAGTCATCATAAATAAACATAAAACGGTATAAGTTTGTAGTTAATGTTTGCCAATTCCCATGGAAAAAAAAAATGGTTAGGCAAACAATTTTTGTTCAGTTGGTTTTTGGTAAATTGAGAACTAAAAGTTTAACTATATTTAAACTGAACTCCAATGACTTGACTTTATAGTAGCTACCTCCATGTATGTGCACCAATTTGTCATGGGAGAAGTGCAATACAATAATTTTTACACATCAGGATTTGTGGATATAGTAACTTCTTAAAGACATTCAAACATGTTATTAAAACTTGGGTAATTAGAGATGGATAGATAATTCACAAATTAAAATTTATGGCAGACCATTTTAGTGTTTTTTTGGTACAAACCTGTCAGTGAAACATAACTTCAATAGAGTTATTGTTTTATACTTCTTTTTCTTACTCGTCAAAACAAGGTATTGATATTAGTAATGACATTCCAAAGATGCAGTGCACTTAGATTTTATTATTTCTAAATAAACCTATGAAGTGCTAAAAAAAACCGACCCTCCCAAAACCTTATGATGTCACAATAATATGTTACTCATTAACTGATTTTAAACACTAGCTGGAGCTGGAGTCATACTAAGACTGCACTTCCTATAGTCTTCTGAAAAGGCTGAGCTGTGTAAGGATACTCTCAAATTGGACTTGCCTAACTCTGCAGTTAATTCCATTAAAATGATGAAAAAAGGAAATTCCTTGGAAGAAGACGTTTTTCAATCTGAAAGTCAGAACAGCTTCCAGAAGTCAAGTAAGGACTCCCCAGTCAGCCCTACAGACAGTTTTGGATCAGTATTTATAAGGTAAATCCTGATATGTTTGACTGTTCTGTATGTACTTGATTCTGGGGGAGGGGAGAGGACAGCAACACAGGAGGGCACTGGGACTAACACACCAGTGAAAATACCCTGATGAGAAGCTTAATATGAGAGGGAAATGCATGAAGAGATTTCACTCATTACTGATTGCACTGGAAAGGGGAGTGCTACTGGAAAGGACAACTTTGTAACAGTGGACAGGAGGGTGTTGTTCTCTCATTATCTGTTACACAGAAGTCGGGCTTTGACTGCATACAGCACTGTACACTAATAAACTCAAGTCTTAAAATGTCCTCTGTAGGGTCATCCAACACTATCTATGATAATTTAGTGGATCTCTGTATGAAACACATGCAAGATGTTAGAACAGGGAATTCAAACAAATACTTTCCTATCAGTTTTGGTCTACGTTAAATTTTACAAAGCATATTAAACTGTTTCAAGAGAGAGGTTACCATAACAAAAAGGCATATCCATGGAAATGGAACACTTGCATGAATTAATATGGATAAAGTACTTGCTGATAGAACAATTACAAGCAATTTTTATGGGAAATTGGTTTTCTTACTTTGGAAGAATGGACTCCTGTGTGACTTGGTCTAGGTGATCCTGCTCTGGAAAGGGGGTTGGACTAGATGATCTTCTAGGTCCCTTCCAACCCCTAACATTCTGTGATTCTGTGACTCAGTGTATTAGAGTTTCACAATGAGGTGGAATAAATTGCAATGAAGAGTTCTGAATAAATCATGCATATTTTAGACAGCACAGAAAAATGAGGGAAGGCAGCATCAGAGAGTTACTGGCACCTACCACTTATCCTTCCCCATCTACTGCTACGGCACTTAGTCAACCCATTACAAATAAAATAGCTCTTAAAAACTACTCAGAATAGCTTTAGACATTTACTGGTTCTTAAGAAACTTGAAAATTCTTCAACAAGCACTGTCCTCAATATCTGCTCAGTGCCCAGCCACCCTAAAGACTGATTTGGAGGAAGCACCTCTACACAGTCTTTGTGTGGCTGAACTGTATTTCTTTGTAACTGTGCACAAATTTTTATATGAGATGACAGCTCATACCATTAATTGGACCACAAGTATAAATAAATCTTCTGACCTCATTTTAATGCCATTGAAATGTTATTAGGTCTTTTTAATATTATATATGCATGAAGTCAATTCAAGTATCAGAGAGATCATGTCCAACAGTTTGAACAGAGAATAAGGAATCAGAAACTTTAAGTTTTAAACAGAGTTCACAAAGCTTTTACCTAGAACTAATCACACAGAGACTGGCTGTTTTGTTTTGGTTAAAACAAACAAACAAACAAACAAACCTCAAAACTTACACACATGGTTCTGTATGCCTCTCTTGATCTCATTTGCCAATTAGGCATGCAATGCAAGTACACACAGTAGCATATGAAGGGTTCAACACAAGTACATGATGTCTAACCACTTCTAATTTGGGCAATAGAAGTTTGCCCTCTTTCCTCTGACCAGCCCAGAACACTGTGTGGACAGACAGACTTGCCTACTTTTTTATTTACCAGTAGATAAGCAGTACACAAAAAGCTACCATATATGCTCTGATGCCAATGTGATCAGTCCTTACAAAAACAGAGCCCTTTGCCTCATATTTCTCAATAATCAATCAATGTGCCTGGCAAATGGCAAGTGCCAGAAGCAGGCCTTCTAGAAAGCCAGTTTATGCAGCTGCTGATTCAGTAAGAAGGATGATACGCTTACAAAGCTCTGCTGTGAAACCATACTGCTATCAGTAGCAAAGATGGAGCAGCAGACTGCAAACACTAGACAACCTAGTAAGAAGAATGCATGATTGTACACAATGAGCTAGTAGCTGGAGTGAGCTCTCACCAGACTTGTTTTGTGTGTGTTTGTTACAGTCATGATGTGTTTGCCCAAAATGAGCCACACACAGAAATCATACAAAAAAAAAAAAAAAAAGAAATGGGGAAATGCTTTTTAAAAATGAAGGCTCTGCATTTTCAAATGGTACTTTCAAAAGGTACTATTTTCAATACAATTCTATTTACTTAGAGCATGATTCCCATATATGAAGATATATCCACCAAGAAAATTTGCTATCTTAATGATTGCTCTTGTTTATCTTAATTATTCATGCCCGAGGACAAAAACTGACTATATGCCTTTGTTTTATGTACCTCTGTTTTCACCTCCCTGTAATTGGCACCATGTGGATGAGCACAAATTTGCCAGAATCCAGGGGGTTATTAACATTTCAGACAGAGGAGGAGCCCACATTTTATCACTATGGCAGCATGTTATTCCTGACAGAGCAGAACAGATTTCAGAAGCAAATTAAGATTCCAGAGCTATAGCTGAGGTATCAGCCATATATAATAGATCAGAGATTTGTATTGATAAAAGTATTGGCCACAGGTGGATGCAATATTTTATCAGTGTGAACGCATGCTCTAGTGTCCTTCTGACACTAGAACAAAACATTTTCTAGTAGTGCAGATCAAAATATTGGCAAAACAATAGGGATGTTGAACACCCCTTTGGAACCCATCTCTATAATGTGAGTCAATACCCTGTATCCAGATCTCTGAAACTTGAGAAAAACCTCAGGCTGTCTGTTTTTTGACAAACATTCATAATGACCCTGAAGAAAATATAAGGAACACAAGAGAAGGAGACTTTATTCTAGTCAGGACTACTGGCCACCAGCTCTGTGAGTACCATACTGCTATGTATGTTAATATCAACCCTAGCAATAATCAAATGCAGCTTGTATATTAAATGCTTGTAAAAAAAAAAAAAAAAAAAAGGTAAGATTCCCCATTTGCCAGTAACATTGATATTACATAAAAATTATAAATAAATTCAAAATAGAAGAAATAAGATAAAAAATTACCCAACATGGAGAGGTATGTTCCTAAAAACAAAGTCATTAGAATGGGAGTCAAAGACATCTTCAACTCATGTGGTGCACTGCATAATTAATAATGCATAAATCAATTACATACAGTGATTCATTCACATCATCTTATGTCCCTCACTTAAACCTTCTTCAGGGTAAGAACAATACTTTCCTAAGATCCTGGAAAGTCCAAGCAGTATTTTTTTCTCATGGAAGACTCAATTTATCCTCAAACAAGCTGTGCAAACATCTAAATTTCTTATGTACTTAACATGCTACTCTGCTGCTCTTCAGAGACTGCAAGGTTCCTCTCAACAAAGTGGACACCATAGTTAGATATACCAGGAATGTGTGCATGCATCCCTCCATATCTGGTTCAAAGAGGCATCCATGTGCATTCCTTTAAGATACATGGCTTAATTAATTATTGAAATTACATACATACATGCATATCATTCATTAGATGTATGTAATCTGTCTGATGACTTAAATATCTGGATTTAAAATTTTTTTCCATGCTATCTGTATGCAGAGGTCTCACACATGGATGTCACTCAGGATTTCCTTTGGATATTTTTAAGCGGGGAATGATACAAGAGGGATGACAAACGAGGATGATCTACCAGGGTAGAACAAGCAATATATGTATTTATCTTTTCCTGCCTAGCTGACCAACATATTAAACAGTGGTTATAAATTGAAAAAAAAAAAAAAAAAGAAAAAAAAAAAGAAAAAGGATTTCATTGCCAAACAATTTGGTATTTTCACTACAAATGGCAAGACATAGGCCATCCATGAGGCATCCAGGACACTATACTTCTTGGGAAATACGCCATGACTGCTTTTTATTTCTCATTTACTAAGTGGAGACACTGACCTGTATTTTTCAGTAAAGTGTCATCTAGCTGACTGCCATCTAATAGGTAGCAGAACTGAACTATTACATATCACAAGGTTGCATTTTTCAGAAGTAAATAGAAGTTGCCATGAACAACTTGGACAGAGATGAACATTCCCTTATTTCACCAGTTCCACTGCATTTTGCCATTAACCCTCCTTCCCATACTGTTCTTTAGTATGACACACAGTAATACCTGATATAGGTGTTTATAAAGCAACCTCACATCTTTGCAAATTATTAAACTCTTAATTCACCAAGGAACTGGGATCAATTGGATAAAACTGCTTTTAACACCTTACAGAGTTACACCACTTACTGTGCTCTGACCCAAGTTATCCTCTAGACTCTATTTAGGACCTTGGTTTACTCTATTTATTTTGAGAATACTTCAAGTATGCCAAGTGACTTGAAGATATTTCTGAACATTCCTGCTTAAGGCAAGAGTATCTCCAACACCAAATCAACTCCTGTATGGCTTTATCTTGTAACCTTCAAAGACAAAGTGCAGCCTCTCTGGAAAACTTCTTGCCAATGCTGCACCATCTTACTGTATTTTTTCTAAATCTTTTTTAGTCTGCATCCCCCAAGCTGTCAGAAGTCACACTGTGGCTTGTGTCTGACTTGCACATATTCTATAAACTGCATTTTGCCATTGTTTCAACACCTTTTCCAAATGTTTTCCAAATTAGTTTGTGTCTCATACTGTCACAGCTCCTATTTCTGTGGTGTCTAACGTAAGACTGCCTTCCTACCATATTTCAACAGAGTACTATAAGGTATGATTTAGCAGGTCTTTCATCACTTAATTGCTTCCAAGGCATTTGTGTAGCTTTCACAGAATCCTATCGGTGCACAATATCATATAGAACACTGAAGGCAAGCCAAGGGTAGCAGTCCAACTGCTTTTTACATTTACCTTTCCAGCATGTCTCATTGGCTTATTTTACTCTTCCTTTTATCATGTCATTCAAGATACGATTCATAATTATTCTGATAAATTCAAGAAACATTTTGAAGAAGAAAACAGTGAAATTCAAATAAGATACATAGGAGGTTACACTCAGTCAAATCTAATGATCAGCTGCTAATGTACTAGAGGAGAACACCATCTAAGTTGTCCTTTATCAAAACTTCACCAGGTTATAGTAGTTGGATAATTAAACCTGAGGTAACCTCCATGTGCTATGAAACATGGAAACACTTTACCATGAAACATAAACAATGGTAGCGTACATAGGACAGATGAAGTAATCTCTTAATCTTGCCTCTATTCAGCCTTCGTAAAGCTTCTGGTATCCAGCTTTGGGCATCGCACTTTAGAAAAGATCTGAAGCTATTAGAGACAAAAAAAAAAGTAAAGAAAAAAAGAGAAAAAAAAAAGAGGGAAAAAAAGGAAGAAATTCAGAACACACAATTTATACCTTTAGCTGAAGCTGAAGAGACGAAAAGATTAGGTGAAAGTGGAAGACATTTTTTCACTGTTAATTTCAGCAAAGATACAGGATCATGTTAGAGATTCACATAGAAAGCCTTCCCTGGATGATTGCGAACACTAGAATTAATTGGTTGGATAAGGCTGGCTTTTAAGAACAGCTTAGACAAGTGTCAGGAATGACACAAGAACAGAAGGCCTTCCCTTGAGATAGGAAATGAACTTGGTGACTGAGTCTCTCCCGTTTCTGCTTTTCTGTGATTTTGTATGTATCTTTTTGGGGTTTTTTGTTTTTTTTTTTTACAATTAAAGGTCCTGATTTTCAAAACTCTTCATGGCTTCATCAAGGGCAGGTCCTGACTGACGAATCTAGTGACTTTCTATGATATGGTGACTACATCCATGGACAAGGGATCACCTGTAGATGTGATCTATCTGGAATTCTGCAAAGTTCTTGACAGAGTACCCCACAATATTCTACTCTCCAAGTTGGAGAGATATGGATTTGATGGGTGGACTGTACTGCAGATAAGGAATTAGCTGGATGGTTGCATCCAGAGGGTGGTGGTCAATGGCTCGATGTCCAAATGGAGAACAGTGACAAGTGGCATCCCTCAGGGGTCTGTACTGGGACCTATATTGTTTAATATCTTCATTAATGATATTGACAGTGGGATCAAGAGCACCATCAGCATGTTCACAGATGACACCAAGATGAGGGATGCTGTTGAAAGGGTGGAGGGATGGGATGTCATCCAGAGGGACCTGGATAGGCTGGAGTGGTAGGCCTAAGTGAACCTCATGAGGTTCAACAAGACAAAGTGCAGGGTCCTGCACCTGGGTCGGAACAACCCCCACTATCAATCCAGGCTGGGAGATGAGGTGCTGGAAAGCAGCTGTGCAGAAAAGGACTTGGGGGTGTTGGTGGCTGAGAAGCTGGACATGAGCCAGCAGTGTGCACTTGCAGCCAAGAAGG
>WYEA01007831.1:0-19803 GCA_033558465.1 Alcedo atthis
ATTTAATTTAATTATTTATTTTATTTTAATTTATTATTTTATTTTATTTTTTATTTTATTTTATTTTGTAAGCAAATTGAAATTGTAACAGATAATCTGAGGTCCATCTGGTGACTGATTTACACTTTTCTTTGGGATCAAGATGTCTTTATTGCCAGCCAGCTGAAGGGAAATACATTTTCTCCATTGTAACATTCCTGCATATTTTTAGGAGTGGTTTTCTGAGCTGGAGGAATCAGAACTGGCCTCTGCAAAGCAGCAGCACTTCTCTGCAGCCCCAGAGAGAGAGATGATGCTTCATGATGCATCTTCTTCCAAGCAATTGTTTTGAAGGATGCATCCCATTATCCTTACAGCCAAGGAAGCCAGAGGTCTTTTTGTGCCAAGACCTCCTTCCACCTATACTGCAAGCTGGCAGCACACAAAGAGCTGGTGGAACATCCCATCAGCCAAAAATATCACCAAAAAGAAGCATTCTACTTGTGTACTAGACTCCATGTAGTAGAGCACTGAAGTTTTCATCCCTTGCTGTCCGTGTTACTCGGTAGCATTCTCTTGTTATCCAGTTGATTTAGTATTGTTTCAAATCCTCAATTTGAAGCATAACAGCAGTGTTATTTTTGGACTGGCAAAGCTCTCGTGGATTGCAGGAGATCAAGGAGAGGTTTTGGCAGTGGAGCAGGGAGCAACAGGGGCTGGTGCTGCCCTTTGCACTTGGAGTCAAGGCAGGAGTGGAGGCTTGTGACCAAGGGCAGGGCTGTGCTCTGCTTTTTGTCAGGCACAAATAGTTTGCAGTTGTAGGCAGGGTATTTGGGTTTTGTGCACCTCTTGAGCACTGTGAAAGTGAATAATTGCACTTTCATTTTGAAACTGAAAAGGAAGCACATTGGCTTGTGGTTCTGGAGCTAAAATTATTCGTTTCAATCCTGATCTTTTGATTTTGCTGATTGTGAATTTGTGACGTCTGCAGACACAGAAAGTCTCAGCATTTTACCTTTCTTCATAGCTATGGCAGAAGTACTTCTCTCTGAGAAGAAGAATAATGCTTCTTTTGTGCAGTTATATGGCAATTTAAAAAAAGGCAATTATTTGGAGGTATGGCATTTAACAGCATTATTTACTGGCCAGTTTACAGATGACTTGTGGCAACGTCCTTAATCTACAGCTGCATAAAATGAATGCTAGGGATCACTTAGAAACCTCCTTGAAAATCAAATAATCCCTCAGGAGTGTAGCCTTAGTACTAAATTTTTACTCTGATCATACACACGTCTCAAATCCTCACTGTTTGTTGGTTCAGAAGTAGGTTTTGTTGATGCAACCTCATCTAAGTATTGTATAAATACTTATGCATGGGTGTTGTCAATAGATAATATCCTTGTAGTTGAGAATACAATTAAATGACTATAAATCAGGAAGGCATATATAATTTGTAATGTTGATTTAAGTACTGGCCAGAAGAAGGGGTGGTGCTGATAAATTGAGTGAATAGTTATATTTAATTTTTAGGATAAAACAGAAGTACTGGATTCTGTAACTTTCTATTGGCTGCATTCACTAAGAGATGATGCCTATGAGTATTTCAGACATTTCAGCAAGCTTAAAGTACAAGCTGAATATAAACCTTTTTTATTGTTAGGAAATTGTATACTTAATACCTGAAAAAAGAGTCTTTATATTGGAACATTTTTATCTTTCCCACCTTTGGCAGCATGTCTTCTGTACTTCCACACTCAGCTCAGAATAATATTTTCAACTGTTTGTTGTGCAAACAAAGATATCTACTTTACAGATTGGTCCTAACCTGTTTTCATCCTACCTCAGCTCCTACCTGCAGCTTTAGTTCTTGCAGGGGCAGCTTAGGAGTCTGATTGAAGGAACCTGTTTGTAATACACTATGAAGGGTAGCATTTCATCCTGACCAACAAGAAGAAAAGATTTATTCTGAATTTAGATGTTACTTTTATACATCTTTTGGAAAACTGGAGAGAAATCAGTAGCCTTCTGCCCCTTTTCCCCTGAAGCAAAGAAATTTGACAGCTGAGAATGGAATAGGCCGAAGCCATTTTGGAGGTGAAAGTTTATGTTGTACAGCAGGAATGGAGTTGTTTTTTCTTTCATTACACAAGCTTTTGCTTTTCTTGGGTCACACAGATTCTTGTAAAGATGTGACAAGCTACTATTCTGAATATGTAAATAAGAATCAGATGGATCTCTTTAAATAATCTATCAGTAATAGTTTTGGGATCTCATATTCAGGGACAGGGCACTTCCCTTTCCCCAAGCCAGCCCTCCTGGCCTGAACAAAGAGGTTCTTCCAGCAATGGCCTGAGCAAGGCAAAGGAGAAAAAAAAAGAGATTTTGGTAGTTACAAAATGAAGCACAACATTTTTTTTCTCTTTTTATTATATACTGTACTCTCCTTTTCTCTTGCCTTGTGACACCTTTCTCAATAGAGAAAATTAATGGCATGAGTGAGTACTCCTCCTCATGGACAGCAGCTTCATTTAACACAGAACATATATATTTACTTCTGCTGTATCCAGGCAATACCTGATTTACCTGCCCTGCTGAAAGTAAGCCAGAAGAGCAGCTTCAGAACTATGAATTATGCCCTTTGGAGCATATTAGACCCTCGTGTGTGTACCTGCTGTGTCAAGCCTGTGAGAATGCAAAGTGGGTGAAGGCAAGAGGCAGTTTCCATGAGTCTCAGAGCCAACCTGGTTGCTCCCAATGGTGTTAGGGGCAAAGCATGTGAGCTGCACCAAAGATGCACTTGAGAAAAATCAAGTATTAAAGCTGAGAGGTTTCTTTACTGCTGCTATTTTATTTGAGGTACTTCCAAAGCTGGGTGGATGGGATGTGCACTACTTGTTTGTGAATAAAATGACAACTCAACCTAGTCAAAGCACATACATACTGTTATTTTAATAAAAGAAACAAGGCTTACATTTAAAAGGGAAATAGAATACCATAAACATCCTTTTGTACTGGTCTAGTTATTTTTCTAAACTTTTGCCAGGCTGAGGTATTTGCCTTCCAAAACAGATTTTTTTGCAAGAGTCTGCAAGTTCTAGAATACCTTTTCCAGTGTCTGTTGAGTGAGCCAAAGATCTGTGGTCAAGTGGGCACCTCAGTTACAACTCTTTAGTCAACATCTAATGCTAAATAATGCTAATAATAATTAATAAATTAGGTTTTAAGTCCCACAGATCTTTCACTTCCTGAGCAAAGCTGTTGAACGTTTCAATTTCAAATTCATTCTAGTTCCAAGAAAAATACCAGAAAATTAATACAGTCTTCAAGTGGTGATGTTGATGAGTCTTGGTTGTCTATGATGTTTTGGTTTAAACTATTTCAAAGTGGTCAGGAAGACCCTTTTCCCTTTTTTTTCCCTTTTCCCTTTTTTTTCCCTTTTCCCTTTTTTTTTCCCTTTTCCCTTTTTTTTTCCCTTTTCCCTTTTTTTCCCTTTTCCCTTTTTTTTCCCTTTTCCTTTTTTTTTTCCCTTTTCCTTTTTTTTCCCTTTTCCCTTTTTTTCCCTTTTCCCTTTTTTCCCTTTTCCTTTTTTTTCCCTTTTCCCTTTTTTTCCCTTTTCCCTTTTCCCTTTTTTCCCTTTTCCTTTTTTTTCCCTTTTCCCTTTTTTTCCCCCTTTTTTTCCCTTTTTTCCCCTTTTATTCCTTTTTCCCCCCCCCTCTTTTCCCTTCCCTTCTTCTGTCTTTCTCTATTTGATTTCAAAACAACCTGAAAATGCAGGAGAAAAACTTTCATTTTAAAATTTCAACACTGTTTCCCTTGGAGCACAGGTATTTTTCAGTAGGTATTGAGGTCTTATTATGTTGTCCTCTTCAGATTTTCTCACTGCAGAAGAAATAATGTTTCCCTCCTTCCCTTATGCCTGGAATGAATAAAGGGAGCCCAGAAACTGCTTCAGTACTCAGCTATGACAATGGTGGGCTGAATATGCCACAGAATGAAGGTATGGTGACAGTATGGTGGAGGCAGTATAATTATTTGTCATATCTTGAAGGGAAAAAAAGAGTGCATGTGGAAAATTGCCTGAGTGTTCTGTATAAGATAATTCTCTTTCCATAACACTGAGTGTTGTGGCAGAACAAGAGAACTTGCCTTTATAAATTTTCCTAGAAAGACTGAAAATAGTTTGTCTTTACAGTAGATGAAGATTGTTTAGAAAAGTGGTGAGATGTTTGAGGTTTCAAATATATCTGGTTTATTTTTGTCTTGAATTAGAACAGTCAAAAGAGTTGGTAGAAAAAAAATGGAAATGTTTCTCTTTCATACTATCAGATCAACTATAAGAAGATAAAAGTCCTTTCAGAGAAGAAATGCTGAATATTTGGTGATGACAATATAAATAACCTTTGAAATGAAAAAATTGAAATTATAAATCCAGGGCAATGTCAACAATGGTATTTAGTGGTAGATAAGTTTGTTTAAAGAACATTTAAAGCAGCTTATTCATGAAACACAATCTTTTGGATGTTTAGAAATGTGTTATTATGCTTAGAGCTTGTAGTTATTATATTTAGAGCTGACGTGTTGCTCATTTAGCTGGAACTGAAAAGTTGTTCTTGCAGTCTCTCATATTTCCTTGGAAGGAAGAAATTCTGGCAAAAAGCAGTATTGCTAATGACTTTATTTCCAGTGAGGATGCACCAAAAATGTTCAGGTAAACATCCAAAGCATTAGGCCTTCCTCATCTGAATGGTGTTATGTACCAACATATTCCACTGGCAGTTGTAGCTGAAAGAATCCTAGTTTAGTGTCTTTAAAGAATGTTGGGTTGGTTGGTTTTTTTTTGCAAAGAACAATGCTGGCCATGCTTATCCATGGGATAGTCATTAGTAGTTTGATTAGCATTGTTCTGAAAGATGTTTTTCCAGCCAAAAGTTAACAACCTTCCCCTCAATCCCCCTCTGTGAAAACGATGCTCAAACTCTGTAAGGAACAATGAAGTTTTACAGTGAGTGCACTTTTGTTCTTCAGTTATGCCTGTACAACAAGGGCAGATCTGCAAAGTGAACATCCCCATCCCCATTAAGTTCAAGAAAAGCCACCAGAGTTTAATTAGTCTTTCATCTTTTGAAGTAGTTTGCATTCAGTTACAGAGGCACTAACCACCATTAACAGTAGACCTGAGAATTATAGGATGCTCTTATTTCTGTAACAAAAATGTGTCTCTCCAGATCTGCAGAAAATGAAGTTTTCTGCCAGTGGTGGATAAAAATTAGGTATGGATCTATTACATTCTGCATTTTAAATCTTGTCAGACCTTGATTAAACACATTTATGTTCTCTCTGTTGTAGACTTCATGAGTTTTTCTATTAACAGGAGAGCATCATTGCATCAAAGCAGATCAGATCTCTCTGGATCCTTCAGGGATGGTAGAATTCATGATGTCTGAGCTTCAGTAAATTGTAGCTATGGAAAATGACACAGAGGAGACACCCCTTCTAGCTGGCCTTGTAGATATCACAGAAGTAAGTGGACTATATCTTTGATAACTTTGCCTACTTCTTCTTTTTTCCTTCTTTTTTTGCACTCTGTAGGTAGTTGAAGGTGGTAGCAGCAGTATTGAGTGGAAAATAAGGAGTATTTCTCTGCAAGAAATAGTAGTAAAGGGGCCTTGAACTTCCAAAGGAAGTGGGACATGTAGAAACATCATTTCCAAAGCTTTCATGAGTGGAGAAGGGGAGGCAGGCCTCCAGCTGGGTGCAAAAGCATTTCAGGGCACAGTGAAGTACACAGCTGATCACAGCTTTTTCCAGAAGAAATGGGTGTTCTGACCATCTGAGATTTACACTGAGTTAAGTCTGAGCTGCCAGAGACACTCTGTGGTCTGTGTTATGGATCAGTGACTACTTTTAGGTGATTTTACTCAGATTTCTGTCACTTTATGAATCATACAACATGATGTTGCCAAGTATGAACATTTCCCTCACACAAATCTTTTCAGCAGCACACAAACCTGTCAGTTTTGGCACAGGTAACTTGTGATGTCAAAAAGGCACAGCTTTATTAGGCTCTGTTAAACTGGAAGTTACTTTTTTTTCAGTCAATTAGTACTGAAGAAAAAAAGCAAAAGCTGTATCTTCCTCCAACACAGCACACCATGTACTTCTTATTAAGGACAATGTGTGTGCTGAGTGTCACATTTCAAATATCAGCTGTTTTTGCTGTTGTCTTATTCAAAAAACAAGTATGGTTAGAATTTCAATACAATGGGAAAAGTGTGTGAGTATATTTGTTTCCCACTGTTCCATAGCACAAAAGCAGTTGAGGAGAATTTATTCCCATTTTAGCAAGAGGTACTGGTGTTTTGGTTTTATCCTAATGCATTAAAAAAAAAAAAAAAATCTACTTCAAAAGTGGGTAAATGTGTAAAACCAAGAGGCTAAGGAAGAAATTATCTTCCAACTTTAACTGGTATTGGTGGTATTCCTGTGATAGTTGAATACATTCTTCAGCTAAGAATCTCAAGTACACAAAATTAGTGTGTTTCTGGAGGTTCAAATTGTTCCATGATGCAGTAGGTTACTTCTGTAAATATCTTTGTGGCTTCTGTGTTTCACTAAAGGAATCTTTTCACAGCTAGATATGAGGTTTTTAGGGCTCTCATATCATTCCAACCACATTATGTAGGGTGAAAGGGTTAGTGTACATGCCTTATTTGACAAGGTAGATGTAGTGAAGGAATCAATCTTTATTGCTGAGATAAGGAAATTAGGTGAAGGAAACATATGACAAAGATCAGATAGATAAAGGCTGAGAACTTAAACCATGCCTTGCCATTCCCTTCATGACAAGAGAAAGGTTTTTTTGTTTGGTTATGGCAAATGAATACAGGGAGTGTGATGCACTGATGTCTGTTAAGGACTTTTGGAATTCCTCTTTCCTCCTCTGCCTCTTCACAGCAAATTGTGTTTTCACTAGCAATATTCTGCAGTGCTTTTGTACTGGATGTACAGGAAGCTGAACGAGTGTCTGGGGACCTTTTAACTGGATCTATAAAAGGTCTGTGTCAATAAAGTCCTGTCAGATCTATCCTTTTCTTGCTCAATGTGACTGCAATATTCCAGTGCCTAATCTTCTCCCATGTGGTCATGTTTCCTCAGATAAGAAGAATTGCCAGGCTGGTGTCAGTGGGGCTGGGGTCACTGAATGGGAACAGGAGAGTTTATTTTTTCACAATGGCCAGTTGTTTTCGTGACTGGCTAAACCATGCCCATGGTTACTGAGCAAAGCTGATTTCTGTAGGAAGCAGGTAACCATGTTTGTGCTGTGGGGGTATCAGAACACAGAGGATTTGAAAGGAAGGGTCCCCGAGGTCATCAGCAGAGGGGATATGATGAGGAAATGCAATGAGATATTTCGTGTGGATTCTGGCATACACTTCATGGGATGCTGCCTTTCAAGTGCTGGTGAGCAAGAGAGGCAAATAGAAGCTCTTTGATTACAAAGCAACAGGGTGAATTCATTTCAGGGCCAGCTCTTCACCTTGGAGAAAACAGAACAACTGATTTATGCACACAGAGGTTTTGGCTTGATGCTTTAATTGCTTTCTTGGCTGCTTTCTGTTTTCCTTATGTGTGCTCAGACTATCAAAAGGGTGCTAAATGCTATTTTTCACCCAAACCTGTTGCTCCTGCTACCCTATTTGTTTATTATGTTCTTTTGAAGTATTGCTGCAGCATAACTTTATTTCATAGCTAAAAAAAACCCAACCAACTGAAAAAAATATCTAGAACTACCAATGGCTTCATGAGTACCAAGAGCATTCCTAAATTTTCCTTTCTGCAGTGACCAGTGGAATGCTGAGAGGCAATAAAAGTAAAGTTAATCTTGCCAGATAATTTATACCATTGCTAGGGTGTTTGTATTCTGTGTTTCCACATTCATCTTCATGTTTCTAAGTTGCTTCAGGTATAACTTGTGCTATGTCCTTGTGTAGCATAGTTGCCTAGAGCAGCAATTAAACTGTGACTGCTGCTCACACAGGTATGAGTTGGTTTCTACTGAGTGCTCTGTGGCTTCATACTCAATAATAATCATTTTTTCAGTCTGCAAAAAAATGAAGAGGAAAATATTTTTATATTTTTAGAAAAGTTATATTGCTGGAATGAAGCTGCAGAAAGTAACAGGTGTTCTGTCAAAGCTGTTCTTCTAGTTGTAGGAATAGCTAAATTTACTAATTTAAAGCTTGGCAACATTTTGATTAGTTAAAGCTAAATGAGATCAACCTTACTATAAGCATTCCATCTGTTTGCAGTAGTCATATCTGTATATATTGACCTTTCTGAGTGGAGATGAAGTAAATTAAGGTGGTATTCTAGTATTCAAAAATAGCCTGTGAGCCATTATTGTGTATTCCAAGAAACCTACATTCTCCCAGTAATTAAAAAAAAATAATAATTAAAATAATTGTCTAAAGTAGCAGTCATCTTTTGCAATTTATATATTACATAGCAGATTCATTCCTGCTCAACAGATTTCTGAGCAGTTATTTACTTTAATGTGCAACAAACTGGGTTGCAAACCAGCAATATGAACAACACAAAATAATGATAGTGGGTCTAAACCTATCAGTAACACACCTTCAACTCAAATATTTACAGTATGTAATGGTTTTGGTCCTGCAGTGCACAAAGAACCTTTTGTCTAGGTAGCCAATGGAAATTAGGGAGAATCACTTCATATTTTCTGTAAAAGACACTGAGATTAACCAGAGCAGAAAAATATCAAATGTCAGTCCTGATTATGGAAACATTAATTCAGAACAAAGATTTTGCTTTTATAGCTGTCTCTTTTTTCCACAAGTACAGTTTGTCAGCAGAAAGAGAAGATCCCAGACACAGTTACAGTCCTAATCACACTTCCACACCAATTTTCCCAATCTCTTGCTTGTATATTTAAGGTGAACCAATTAGCCAGGAATTAATTAGCTCGGCAAAGATAAGTGATGTCAGGGGTGGTAGAGCTCTGCAGTCAGAACTGTGGCTGCAGAATTAATACACCTGGTGTGTTCTCTTTTCTAAGATCTGAAAAGGTTACCTATCAAATGGGTTAAAAAGAGTTAGTTATAAAACCTTGCAGTGCTCACGATGCTGCTTCAATCACACCAGTACTGAGGGAAGTTTGTTTTCCACCAGATCTCTATTCTCAGTAGAAAATATCTGGACCTTTCTCATGTTCAGGTGGCTGAGACCCACAAATAACCTGCCCTACATGAGGTAGACTATTTTTATTAAGCTACTTTTGTCAATATCTCTCCACTCAACTTTGTGTTTGGAACATACCCTCTTCTGCAGGCACCTGGTGTCTGATATCTAAGGCAACTTCTGGGTACCACAGCACTGCCTTGTTTGTGTTTGACTTATTTGCATAACCTCAATCCCCTGTTTTATGTTGTCTAGGTCCAGCTTTCAGCAGACTGTGCTGGCTCTTCAGATGTTTTAAATAGAACAATGCATTATTCATATGCCATAATATTCATTCATAGCCCTTCCGCAGAGGAAATTACTTCTACCTACTTCTAAGACTTCTCCCCTTCAAGAAAATTAAGCAAAGCACTTAGAGATGTTTTAATTGCTTACGACTCAGTTGAGAAACTTCTAAGAATGAGTTGCTTTCTGTAATGTAACTCGAGAGCTCATTCATTGAATGTAATTATGCTGTATGATGGATTGGAAGGTATAAGTGGAGGGCTAAATAGGATGGAGATGACAAAATAATGGTAATAAAAATAATAGTGCCTGGGTTATGTGATACTTCCCACAGTGTTCAGCACCACGTTGTCACTGTCTTGGAATACAGGAGGCTTGTGGCTTCTTCCTGGAGCATTTATTTCTCAAAAGGCATGCATTGTGTGTCTTCTGAGCTCTAGGGTACCAGTGGCTTGGCTCTTTGGAGAGGTGGAAGCAAGAAGGCATTTAGTGCTCTTAGTGGGATGACTGCACACCTGCATTCTTGAGGTCACTGTGCTACCCCTCTTCTCATCTGTGAGACTGGGGAGCAATTTTCAGTCAGGGAGACAAGCTTTGCCTCTGATTTTTTCCCTGCCTGGGGGCTCAGCTAGAGGCCAAGATGAAGCCTCCAAGGGTCTGTAAAGGCCTCTGGGTGCAGACTGATGTGCCCAACACTATAGTGACCCAGATAAGGCACTGAAGTTGTTTGCTACTAATGAAACCTCCATGCCTTTTTCAACAGCAGTGGTAGAAAAGGCTTTTTCTGGATGCTGTAACACAAAGCAAACACGTTTTATCAGTCACATGAATGAATGTATTTGCCTGTCTAAATTGCTGTATGGTACCAGGGCTGTTCCAGTTAATCTGTAACTGGGAGCTTGCTGGAGAAGAATCACTTTGCCACTCAGTTAATGTTCACTGGGACCTGCCAAAGAGGAGAATGGCCCCCAGAGTCATAAAAAGTAGCTGGTGGAGGTGACTGAGGTGTAGATTTAAAGAGAACAGGAGCACTTCTGAATGTGAGATCTGTGGGGAGGAAGGGCTTACTGCTCAACATTTTCTTTTCCGAGTGCTAACTTTAGCTGTAACTTAAGAAACCAGACTACATGTGCTTTCCAGATTCCCTGCTTTTGTCTAGTGAGACAAATCCAGCCTTTCCCACTCTTCTGTTTCTCTTTTCCCACCCCATTCCAGATGTGCAGGCCTGCAAAACCAGCAGGATTCCAATTATAATGATACTTTCCCATTCACTATTCATCCAGTTTTTTCTTGATGTGAAAATGAAATGTGACCCAAAATAACCCAGTTTGGAGTGGGAGGGGGTTGGGGTGGGAGGGGGTGTGTGCAGACTCTATCATTACATTTTATTTTTCCAGAGTGGTTTTTTTTTTTTCTTTTTCTTTTTTCTTTTCAAGCCCTAAAACAAAGCCCCACAAACAGGAAGAACAAAAAATTGGATGTATGCAGAAGACTCTCATTCAAACCAATGGCATCTGAGGACAGGAATTATCTCCTAGATGGAACAAATGAGCAAGACCCTCATACATAATTATTGCTAATTCAAGAAAACAATATAAAGACCCATAGTGATGAGACTCAGAAAAATGACTTCTGCAAACAATACTAGTATTCTTACTAGGAGGATACAGATATAAAAAAAAAAAAGGATAAAGATCAAAACTCTAGTTTTGCTAGTTTTAAGATCAGTGCAAAGGTTTCAGAAGATCTAGAGGAGAAAATTGTGTCCTGATCTAAAGCCCAATGGCTCCAAAAAGCTTCTCAAGACAAGCTGCTCCAGGCAAAGTTTTTACTCTGATTACCCCATTTTTGGGGTAATTATTTGTGCTTTGAATTTTTTTTGCACTCAGATACCTAAAAGGATTTTTGGAGGGGAGCTCTGGGAGGGAGAGAGTACATGTTTCTGACAAATCCAAGCTGAGAAAAAGGTCTTCTCATCACCCTCCTTTTTCTTTGCTTTTCTAGTTGGTAACATTGAGGACACAGTTGTGATGGGACTGCACGGAGATGAAAATCTTTTTCAATAGATTCATGATGGGAAAAAAAATTGCTATGTGGATTGCTCATGGAAAATCTAATTTTAAACAACGTTGCTTAGCTGTGATTTGTTGAAGAGCTGCACAGCATCATTCCTCTGCTCTGATGTGATGAACATTGAGGTCCTCCTAAATATTCTGTACTAGCTTGTAATTTCCCATGAAGGATATAGAACATACAGAAGAATAGATATACTGACCTTCATTTAATGTTGTCTCAGAATTGCATGATGCAAATACAATTTTCTTTTCATATGGCTATTTGTGACAAATACACAGTTCAACTATTACTCGTTCCAGTTTCTTTTTTAAAAATATATTTGTCAATCTTAATACTTTCCAGTTTGCTCTTTTGAGTTGTGCTGTGAAATTCTTTACAGTACCAGCTGAATTTCATTTCAATTCCAAGCTAACTCATAATCTAATCAACTTTCAGCACGTTTCTACAGTCTGCCTAAATCCATTTAAATGAGGAAAATATTCTTTCCACTGTCCTATTTGGGTAGGAAAAAATCTCAATTCTTTCACAAGTGGTAAGAAACTGGGAGAACAAAGGCTTAAAGGTGAACACTACATAATTACTGAGTGCATAACTTGATGCATTTCATGTCTATTCATTTCCAGATCTCCATCTGTGGTTTTATGACACTGTGAAGGGCCACCTTTGCTAAAGAGAATTGCTGAACTAGACTGTGGAAGTGTCATTTGCTGAAGTTCAAATCTGAAATGTAAATTTTCTGATTAGTTTTTTTGGATAGGTATTTAATAATAGTAGACTTTTGTCAATCGAATAATTTATGTAAATTGTTTAGCTCTGGTCAGCAATAAATGGCACACACAATGACAAAAGGAATGCTGGATCTCATAAAGAAATCCAGGAATTTCAGAAAATCTGTGAAGAGCATATTTACAGGTTGAAGGATGACTTACTGACAACACACCTTGATGTCTCTTTAAATTAAAGCAAATATTTACCCTCATTTTAAGTTTATTTGCAGGCAGAATGGAATTGCTAACAGCATCACCACTACCTATAATTGCTGCTACATTGCCAAAGTTGAAATAAGTGGAATTTTAGTTTATTATTTGCAAATATTTTTTTTATTGTTGACTGAAAAAAATAATAATTGAATATTACTTATGAACCTTTCATATGCATATTAATAAGAGCTTTCAAACTAGTTCCCTTCTATGAATAACAGAGAAACTTCTTCACAAACTGCAGACCTGTGACAAATATTTATCTGTGCTGAGCTCTGTGAAATGATCTTCCATCTCACTCTGGGAAGAACAAGTCTTTTTAGGGATTGGGTGTCAGTGGGATGTAATCATTAGAGTCACTAGCATGGCTGTGATCTGGGAAAGGAATGCAATAAGCTAAAAATTCCCATTTAGAGCCAACCTGATCACTTTACTCTCTATTTTCAGTGCATTAGACCACTTGACTCTAGACACAGTGCAGAATCTTTCCCACTGAAATGATGCAGGATGAGTCTTCAATTGCTAAATTACTAAGCATAAAGGAAAATCCTGCCTAAAATAATTTTAAGGCAGACTAGGTCTGTTCTAGAAATTTATTTCATACTTCTTTGCATTGCTGTGGCATCTTTAAAATGGGCTCATAAAATATTTCAGAATATTTGGATTTTAAGGTACTGCAAAATTTGTTTTTTGATAAAAAGTACATTTTAATGGCATTCAGTCATCAGTTCTTTGGAAGCAGGGGGAAGAGGTGGGGAGGGGAATGAAATATTTCCTGATCTTTTCTTTCTTGCTATTTCTGTGCTTATATATATATAAAAATAAAGGTCTGAGGTAACATAAAATTTCAATGATGAAATTGGACAGTTGGATTTTACTTCAGGTGTGTAAGTCACTGTATTAATGCAGATTATTTTAAAAAGGTTTTTATTCTTTATCTTCTTTTTGCTTAATAAGTTTCTGCAGTGAAATTCTACAGTGAAAATAAGGTTATTTAATGTTTATTTTTGTTTTGATCTTTAAAGACAAAAACAGACAAAAAATCATCATGGACTATTAAAATAAGACTAAGGATAATGTCTAAGGATTTACTTTATTTCAGTCACTCTCTTATTTCTTTTTTCTTTTGAAAACTCAGCTGACTATTTTCCCACTGTAACTTTTTCTTGTTCCCTGGTCTTCAGTGCTTGATTAGCTTCTTTCCAACTGATTTTTTTTTTTTCCTGAAGTTCTTAGATTTACAAGTAAGTCAGACTTCACAGACCAGTCTCAGGAGTTTCCACTCAGCTTGCAGATCTGATTTTTCTTTTGAATGTAAAGGATTTATTTGCAATCAGCAAGTTACTTTTCAGTATCATAATTAAAATAAGCTGAAAGTTCCAATGTGTGGAAATGTAGGAAGTAAATAACCTATGTGGGGTTATATGTGTATATTTGTAGTCTGGATAAATAATAATTTTTTCTTCCCAAAATATCAGAAAGTTCTTGAGTTCTGAGACTTGCTTATTAAGGGCAATGAGAAGCACAATGAAAAACTCCATCAGTGATGAATCCTAACAGTTGGTACTACCCATCACTTCTGGAAACAATGTCTGAATAGCTGAGTGTGATTCTTGGTGAGGTAAGCTATGTGTACAGACCTTTCTAAATATAGATGTAGTAACTCAGAGTCAGTTACTGTCAGTCAAATCAATATAGATCTTAAAAATGTCTGAATCTATTTTGGATGTTGAAAAAGAAGAGCAGTTACTGAGATTTTTCACAACTGTAATGCCCTTCTGAGAAGTGATGTGATTTATCTGTGCCACAGGAGTCTGTGATAGAAACTGATGTGACTGTCTTGATATCTGCATCTCTATATTTAATATATATATATCCATGTCTAAAAAAGAAAGGGCTGTAGTGGAAAGTGCTATCCATTGCCATGTCCAAAGCTGGCAGCCTGTTTTAAGCAGCTGACATTTGCCTTCACATGTAGGAAATTCTTTCTTTGCTGCACAAAGCAATAAGGAGACCTCATGTGCATGAATGTATATTTTATTGCTTTTGCTTTGTTTTAGTGCCACAGTCTGAGTTGTGGCTCCATTATATGAACACTGATATTTTTGGGGGGCTGAAAATTAATTATGATGGAGTTTAATCATCACCCCAATCTTCTCATATAAATTCTACAGACATTTTGTATTGAGGAGAATGAAGAAGACACAACAGGCAGAGTAATGTATAAGCACTTTTTAATCTTTATTTTTCTTCTTAATCTTCACTATGTACTTTTCTGTCAGACCAGATTGATGTGGGACAGGGTAAACATCAGGAGAAAGTTTATTCTCCAACATGTGAAACTCTTCTGCTGTCGCTGGGAAAAAAAAAAGTGTCATTATATTTAGATGAAGCTTTCATTCTAGGGAAATGCACCAGTGTGGTTTTGGTATGGTCTGGGTTTATTTTCCTTACATCTCTTCCAGTATTTTCTGTAGCATGTCTATTAATGACAAAACTATTTGTTGCTTTTAAGTTTTAAGTGGGATGAAACCTGAGTGTTTCATTCTGGATCTTGTGTTAAACAGGAGGTGTGGGAACCTCGAGGGGACCCTTACAGGAATAGCAAAGCTCTTACAAGTATCATGGCTGGCTAAAAGAAAACAACCACTTGAGACACAATATCAGAGATCAAATAACACCTTTTAAAGGCTAAAAATTCTGATCAGAGGTCACATTACTGTGTGGAGCATATCTGAGTTGTAAGGAGTATAGAATTTTCTTGTCCCTTTCTTAGCTGAGCAGTTTTTCAGTGTAATCTGGCGTCATCTGTGATTATTTATTATTTTTTTCATAGAATACTTTTTAATCTGTGATGTCAGAGTGCTTTTATGGTCAGCTAGCACTGTCTTCACTTAAAGACAGCAAAGTCATGCCAAGATTCATGACCAGCACGGAGTCTGAAATAGGTATTTCCTCATCCAACAACAATGTCTGAGATCTGCATAACAAAATGTTGTCACAAGAAATTGCACTGTTAGATCCTATCAAAACAAGACTCCAGGCTTGTAGTCACAGGGAGCATTTCCATGCAGTGTGGCCACATGTTCAGATTTCAGTTTTCATTCCAGTGCCATGTAGTGAAGAATAAAAGCTGTCTCTTGCCAAGACATCTCCAGGAACAAATACTTGATCTTTCTAGAGCTTTAGGGCTGCTGCTGTTGATCTGCTTGGATTCTCCATGGAGAAAATTACCTTTCTTCCCCACTGTGTCAGAAAGCAAGTCAGTCAAAAATTTCTGATCTATATTCCACCTGGTTGTTCTGTATGTGCTGGATGATGGCACCTGAGATGATTTGCTCCATAACCTTCCCCAGCACTGACAGGCCTGTAGTTCTCCAGATCCTCCTTCTGGCTCTTCTTGTAGATGAGCATCTCCTTTGCTTACTTCCAGTCCAATAGGATCTCCCTGGTTAGCCAGAACAACTGGTAAGTGATGAAAAGTGGCTGGGTGAGCACTTCCACCCTCAGTACCCTTCAGGGGATTCCATCTGGCCCCACAGACTTCTGTGTTTCTAGTTTTCCAGTTCAGGGGCCTGAGTACCTGGAGAACAACTGCTCTTAATATTAGAGGCTGAGGCAAAAAAGGTATTAAATACCTCAGCCTTTTCCTCAGCCTTTGTCACTATGCATCCACTAAAGGATGGAGATTCTCCTTTGACTGCTGGTGTGTTTATAGATTTTTAAATTGTCTTTCACAGCAGTAGCTAGATTAAGCTCTGCCTGGGCTTTGGCCCTTCTAATTTTCTCCCTGGATAACATCACAACATCCTTGTAGTCCTCTTGAGTTGCCTGCCCCTTCTTCAAAAGGCCATAAACTCTCCTTTTTTTCCCCCTCAGTTCTAGGCAAAGCTCTCCTTTCAGCCAAACGGGTCTTCCCACAATCTTCCTCTCCTCGTCTTTAGTGTGTTTGTTTTGTACCTTTATGGTCTTGAAAGGCAGGGGGGAAATACAACTGTGTAGGAGATGATGTCAGCCTCTGTGTTATCAAAAGCTACACTGAGTATGTGTGTGTGTGTGTTTGGAAAAGAAAAGAGACTGGCTTTGAACCCAAGCAAGACAGCTGTGTCTGCCATGCCATTGCTGCTGCTGCATCAGTACTGAGAGAGAGAAAAAAAGAATCCTTTGGGCCTTCTGCAGCTGTCAGACAAAGGTCTGAGCTTCCTGCAAACACTGTGAACACATTGTGTCTGAAAAGGTCTAGGGAAGCTTTATAAAAGCAGAGAGATGGAGGGAAAGCCCCTCTCTCTCTCCCTTTCTCCCTCCCATCTCCAGGGCACTGGTGTGCTGGAAATAAAGTGATTTTCTGTCTGCTCTGCCTATACAGCCTCATTTCCTGTGCCTGCTTGGGCCCAAGTTCTCAGCTAGCTTGGCACAGCTCTTCCTAAGTCAATGGAGCTGATCCACTTGGGAGCTAGCAGCTGAGGCTACAGCCCTCAGTGCTATTCTTAGGCTCCCTGGCACACTGGATGCAGAGAGGAGCAGGGTGCTGGGCTCTGCACCCTCTCACTAGGTGAGCTGTTGTTTTGTGTTCAAGGATGGAAACCTAGACTGCTGGGTAGGAGTCAAATCCTTTGGGAAAGTGCAGTTTTCATGAGTCTGATAGTCTTTGTGCACTCTGAATTTCTTTTTAACCATTTATCTCCTGAGAGAAACTAATAAAAAAATCTTTTTCTTCTCTTTTTTTTTTTCTCAGTTTTCATTTTTATGTTTTGTACCTGAATTTCTGACGGGTTATATCCAGGACTTGAGTCTTTAAAATACATAATGGGTGAGTGAGCTTAAGAAATCATAGGTTTTCTGCAGCTTAATCACTCTAAGGGTCACAAAACGACTTCTAATGCATTTGTAAACCAGTCACATGGGAAGGTTTGAGAAAACTGAAATCCCTTGCTGAGTGTTTTGAGCAATTTTCCCACTTTTTAGGTAGAATGTAGCAACTGTTGCACAGTACATGGGAACCACACAGACAGTCTGGGACAGGATGGGAGACAGGAACACAATATTCTTGTGGGAACAGCGGGGGAAATAGAGACAGACAACAAGCAACAAGCTCCAGGATCTGTTTGTGCAGAGGAATGCACGACTTGAGGGGTGGAGGGGGATTGAAGGAAAGGGGAATGGGAAAAATAGACTTCCCCTCTGTGAAATGGATGTTATTTAAAACAATAGCTGAGAATTTCTCAAATTACCAAAAAAAAAAGATGATGCTGAAGAATAAAGAGGCAAATACACAGCTGAAGACAGGGAAAGAGAGAGCAAGAGACATCTCAGAACCAGCTGGATCGTGCTCATCATTGCAAGACTACAGACAGAATACTTATTCTAGTCTGTGAGCCTTCTTGATACTGATGAAAAAGCACATTTATTTATATTTTTTTTATATTTTCAGGCCATAACTTTGTAGTTACAGTTATTTTCAAAGGCCAATGCTAACTCTGAGCATGCAACCACGTAACTAAAAGGCAGATTTCAAAAGAATTGTGTTCCCTCTTTTATCTTGGGGAATGTGACCAACAATCAGAATCTTTTAGTGTAGCTTTTAGGAAAGGCAGAGCCCTAAGTGTCTGGCTGTAAGCTTTTGGGTGCTGAGCACTTTCAAAAGCTGAGTCTTCTTTAGCTGCCTAATTAAGCACCACTTGTGAGTGGTGGAGCATGTGAGAAATAGCTCTTTGCCCCACGTGTGGAAGAAGATGCCACTCAATCTCTCTTGCTCTCTCCAAGCTCCACTTTGAATCACAGATGGGGTTTATTGCTGCTCAGTCTTCAGGTTTGGTGTGTTCAACGGGCTGAGTATTGCTGCTGAAATCCTTCTAGTTTAGCTGGAGAGTACTCCACAACTCACCAGATGAAGACTGATGGTGTTACCCCATGATAGGCTTGTCCTTCTTCTGGGACCACTTCAGTTGTTTCTTTTTTTTTTTTTTTCTTTTTCCTGGAGTGAATTTAAAATGTGTTTTGACACCATTTTTTCCCCACTGCTGGAAAGCAGGATATGTAGCATAAGCGAACCTGCTACGTTTGAAGAATCTTGATCTGTATGGCTGAACTTTTGAGCCTCTGTCAACTTCAGTGAGCTCAGAAATCTGCTTGTACAGCTCAGACCCTAATTTTGCAAGCAGGCCTGTTTCATTTTTCCATTATACAGCATGTCAGCAGAAACATGAAGGGTAGAGCCAAGGGATCCTGGCTCCCAGGCTCCTACGCTTTCTCTGAACAATAGTTTTCCCTTAGAAACCAATAAGTTATGGACTAAGGACTGCTCCATTTAAATCTGTCTTGGGCTTTATGTCTAAAAGGATTTAATAAAATAGGAGTGATTACTAAAGTATGTAACTACTGAGGGGGGTGAAGATAGTTAAAACTTATGAAAAGGCTTTGCTTGCAGCAGAAAAGCACAGTGACCACTTAAAAATATCTCTGCTAATGTTTTTATTTTAAAAATGGAAAAAGTGAGTCAGCACTGAAGGCTCTGTGTTCAGTGCTGTGTCCAAACTCAGCTGCTCTGCACAGTCTCCCCATCCCATCCTCCCATCTATGCTGTTGGCACAAATGAATACAGCTACTCCTAATTTAGCAACACTCAGTCTTTACCTTTGCATGGGCTCTAACCATGACCCTGAGAGGCTCTCTGCTGTAGGAATTACCTGTAAACAATGGTGTGTGTTTAAAAAAAGCAAAAATGTGAGGAAAAGGGTGTGCAGGTATTGTTTTCAGGTGACAAGTGTGTTTTGTCTCCAGACTGCTGGAACGAGAAAGTTGTTCTGGTGGAGCATAGTTCCAGTAACAAGAAACCAAATGGATTTTCTTATACAGCTATCCTTATTTATGCTTGATCTAGAGGCTAATTCACTGTGCTGATAGCTCTGAGCACACCTGCAGAAAGAAATCTTTTGAAATTCTAGATTTTGAAACTGTGCTCTGGGCTTGATCAGCTCTGATTCGATACCCTATGTAGCATTGGAATAAAAAGGCAGAATAGGTGTCTTAGAGGGTTCCTAGCAGTTATTGCTTCCATAGGAAATGTTAAAAAGTGGACTTTATTGTGAAAAGTACCTATAGATGAGGGGAGGGCAGTGGATTTGGTATTCCTTGTCTTCAGCAAGGCTTTTGATACTGTCTCCCATGGGATCCTCACAGCCAAGCTGAAGAAGTGTGGATTGAGTGAGTGTGCAGTGAGGTGGGTTGGGAAGTGGCTGAAGGACAGAGCCCAGAGAGTTGTGGTCAGTGGAGCAGAGTCTGGCTG
>WYEA01007831.1:48644-59737 GCA_033558465.1 Alcedo atthis
TGATGTATTCTTATTCTTTCAACAGAAAGGTAATTAAAACTTTCCTGCCCATTCTAAATTGACTGGCTACCAAGTAGAGTGTTGCTTCAAACTTCTCCATTAACATGTGCTGAAAAGCCCAAGAGTTAAAACTGGGATTCTTCCATTACACTTGAAGAAAAGTTTTTGCAAATGAAAGGACATGATGATTTTGTGGAACTGTCATCTACAACAGAATAGATTTTTCTGATATTAGATCCTAGAGACAAGAAAACAGAAAACTGTGCTGCAAAAACAATATTGCATCACAGGTTGGAGAAACTGGCAGAAAGCAATAAGCTAGAGTTAATGTTCTCATGTGTCTTTGTAGAATTCTCCTCCTCTACAACAAAGATTTCTTGTTGGAAATCCAATGAACTTAGCCCCCTGGTATCCAGATTTAGGAGAAATGTGTGTAATGCTAGAGAAAGGCTAAGAGAGGAGGCTTGAGATGTGGTAAACTGGGCAATGGTGAGTACCAGTTAGTGGTCAACAAGTTTGATTCTCAGCTCTATGGTATAGTAGGGTTAAATGAATTCTTTTCCCCCAAGATGCAGTCTTAGACACACGCATTTTTCTTCCCAGCATATTTCCCTGCTTTGCTTTGTGCTCAAAGCTGTGCCACACCAGTTTACCTGAAACATTCTAGAGCAATAGGGAAGGACAAAGGTTTTGTTTAACTTCTTCTTGTGGGCTGTGTTAGTTCCAAATGGTTAAAACTCTGTCTTTATTGTAAAGGATCAAACCCTGGAGCAGCCTCACTTCAGGAAAATCAGTAATCAGAAGTCATGGAGCTGAACCTTGAGTTTCGTGAGAGACAGCCCTTGTTTTGGTTTGTAGGGCTGTGCTGGAACTGAAAAGGCCCTTGGCACAAAATAGGGCTGAATAACAACGTAGAGATTTGGCCCCTAGGAATTTCCTGTTTAAAGAATGCTGGGCTTGGCCATGAACTTCATCTGTGCAGTGCACACAGAGCCAGGAGCTTGTCCCCTCTTTTACAAAGCTGAGGGAACTGATGCACTTCTGGATTTTAGCAGGATCTGGAGAAACTCTGATAGCTTCTAGACACTGATACTGCATCCACAGCACGTGACTTGCCATGACTTACACAGCACTGCTCAACACTCAAAGGGAATTTGGAGCTTTCCTTAGACAGCACAAATTGAAATAGAATGGGCAATATAAAAACTTTTTTTTTTTCTGCTTTTGGGATTGATTTCTGATGTGTGTAATTTGAGGATATGGAACAGCAAAGCGTGATGAAAACGTTGATTTGGAAATAAATACATAAACCTGATGTAGGTCTTTGAACTAAGTAAAAATACTGATTGCAGCAGAACTTGGACTCCTCTAAACCTGCTTGATCCTCAGTTGTTGCAGGAGTTGCTTCCCAACCATCACCTGAGTATCTAATCTGAAAACAAAGCTTTGCTCTGATTACAGAACATAGCCCAGACATTTAAATGCACTCCCCTGAATGCAGTAAACATTTCAGCACAGTTTACCAGAAGAAATGAGAATGGGAGAAGCTGCCACCCAACTGGGTGCTGCCCCTGGGGTGGGAGGAGCTAATGGCCAGAGGCTCAGGAGAGATTTGGGCAGGATTTTGAGTTCTTCTCTTGTTTTTCTTGTAAATGCCCAAATGTTCAACCTCGCCAACTTCCCACTCAGCCTGGTGCCCTCAGGTGTGTAAATTTCACACGTAAGGTGTGTGCATACACTTTCTTCTTGTGAATGTCTCTTGTCACTCAGTCAACAGAGGGATTTAGATTAATGTCACTTCATTTCTTCTTGGCAAATGGGAGCTGTTTCACAGATATACCCAAGATTTTGGCTGAGGCTGGAATAGATCTTTGGGATCACCAAGTCCAGCCTAAGACCTGACACCATGACACCCAGCTAGGCCATGGCACTTGTCACATCCAATTTTTCCTTAAACACCACTGGGGTTGGTGACTCCACCACCCCCCTGGGCAGCCCATTCCAGTGGCTAACGACTCTTATTTCTCATCCCATTGCACTCTTCAGGCTTGTGATGCCTGCTGGTGTTTGGTGCAGTAGCTTCTGAGTGGTTCCACAGTTGGCCTTCTTTCAGAATAAGTGAAAAGAAAACATTTGGAAATGGCCTGACATGGTTAAATTACTTTGAGGGTTCCTGGTGGCCTTTTCAGTTTAAGACTTGGGAAATTATTTGATCTGCTTACAAATTTCTTCTTCACTATATGAACAGGGTTGTCATGTCCTCCAATTCTGTCACTTTTCCACTCCCTGAATCTTCTCCCATCTTCAGGCTTTGCACGCTCTTCTCTTTTGAGCTTTTGGAGACATCTGAAATTGCAGAAGCTTTCTGAAGAAAATTATCAGCCCTTGCTGACCAGAATTAATATAGTCTAAATATTTTTAAGATGTTCTGGCGTCCTTCTTCCCTTAACAGCTCTTTTTACTGTGAACCCTTTGTGATATGGGAAGGAAAGCTCCAGCTCTGGGCTGTGTGAACAGTGGGACCAGCTGAAGTTTGTGATGAAATGATATGGTGTTTCCCCCTGGATGGGGGCTGTGAATCCCCTCTACAGGTTATTAACTTGTTCAGCACCACCCCCTTGTCAACATTTCCTCTTGGGTGGCTTCTTTCCTCGCACTTTTTGTCTGAATTGCCTTTTTTTTGATAATAATTTCCTCTGATGTTCTCTACTGAAGGTGTTGGGTCCTAATTGAGGATTTTGGATCTTAGGAGATGTCAATTTTTAAGCACAGGGTTGAGGATGAAGCTGGTTAGGTCAGGCAGCCTTGAAAACTATACCACTGTAGCACTAAAAGTTGCTTCCACTATGTGGAAAAACTGGGAAAATATGAATACTCTAAAAAAAAAAAAAAAAAAAATATGACTCTTACCCAACTGCAGGATGATAAAGTATTCTATTTATTTTGCAAATAATCTCTTTGGGCTAAGCAGTGTTTACTTTTCATGACAGCACCTCCTCAAAGAATTTTACTGAGGCTTTGTCCGTGCTTCCAAATTTTGCCAACACTAGCCAAGAGCTTTGAAAAAATAACAGAAACAGCAATTTAAGAGACAGTGGCTGAAAAGTCCCTTTGACACTACTCCTTCCTTAGTTCAAGCAGTAATATATGTACAGAAAGGGAACATTTAATAGGTGACAGCTTTACCTCCACTTAAAGTAACTTTTATTGCACTTTCAGGTGATTTTTTTAGGCAGATGGTAATATGGGTACCAGGCTTCCTTGTTCTTGTCATCAAATAATGAGGGTGTACTGAAAACACAGGAAATAAGAGGCTTTTTAAACTAGGTCTATTTTTTCAACCCTGTTGAAATGTGAGAGCTAAAATAAATAGAGGAGTAGAGAATTAAAGGAAAAGAAGAACATATAGAAAATTGCAGAGTACATGAAAGACAAATGACAGTGGAAGTGGAATAATATGAAAGATGTATAAAATGAATGGCTGAGAAGGTTTACATCAGTATTTTATACACCCTTCACAGCTGAATGAAGGGATTCACTGAGCACTGCACCCTTCTCCAGGGGTATCTAACATTAAATTATTATAATTCCCTCTTGGTTTTCCCTTCCCTCATAGGAGAAAAGCAGAGAAATGCTCTCTGCATAAAATATTTGCTTTTGTTCTTTTTTTTTTTTTTTCCTGTTCACATTTTAGCCACGTGAGACCTCTGTGCTTGGGGTGTCAGACAAGGGGAGCTGAGTCACAGTGAACAGAAGGGAAGGGCAGTTGACCTGCCATTGTTACAGTGCCCTCATCACAGCTGCTTTTCTTACACATCACATCTTTTCTTCTTTGCAGTCCCATTCCTGCCCAGGCCTGCCCATGTTGTAACCTAGGCCCTTTCTGTAAACCAGCTAAATGTCCCCAGTGCACAATTAACAGTAGACTAAAAGCTTAGTTATAAATCCTAAAAGGCACTAAATGCCTGAGTTCTAGACACAAACTCTCTGTATTTGCTGGAGTTATGACTGATTAACTTAACACCCTCATAAGGAAGTGATGGAAACAGAAGGTGAGGTTCTTCCAGGGAAGGAGAAACTCAGTAGTTAGGAGAGGAAGTTAATGGGCATACACTAGTGCAAGCAAAAGTCATTTTTTTCTCCTGATAAATATAGATGGTAAAGCACTGGTAAAAATTGCCTGAGGAAATGGTAAAGAACCTCCAGTGATAGAAATCCCAACAGGTTAAATAACCAGCAAGCAGGAAAGACATAGGTAAAGTTCATCTTTTCAGTGGAATAACCTGAATGATCTTTTGAAGCAAGTGCTAATAAACACATTCTATCAAGAACAAATAGATGAATAATGAAGTTTTTTTTGCTTTTTAAATTGCTTATTAAAAATGTCATTTGGCCTTAGGAGTTAACGTGGAAAAAATACCTACATCCACAAATACATATGTGCTTTTTGCCACTTTATAAAGCTGCTAACATTCCAAGCCCACTGTGATACTGTTTAAATTTGGGGTGATGGATGTTAAATAGACTGAGAATTGTCAAGAAACAAATATGTGACCTAGGACACATTGAATTTGAAGGTTTGTTTGGCCACTATTCTTTCACTGGATGTACATAATACTTTTGCTAAGCACATGTTTGTGGCAGCTATCTAGGATAACCTTTAAGTGGAGGCCTGATGCTGCTCTGAATGAAAATGGGATGCAATCCAACATATATAATATACAGTATTTATTATTGAACCTGGAGTTTAATTGATAACAAGGCTGGTGCTCCCTGGAATATTGTTTCCAGAAAAATGTGGAAGGGTTAGACAAGAAAATGTGTGTGTTGGTTCTGTCTTTTAATTAAGAGTCAGAAAATATCAAGATGGAAAGAAGTGCAGAATGCTATAGGATGCATTCAAATGCACTCCAAGGAAAGCACCTGTATTTTTACAAACCAAATGATGTCTCCTAAGCTTCTGCATGTTCCCCACATTTTCCATCTCTGGAAAAAGGACAGAAAAAACCAATAGAGAATATAGGATCAGAGAAGAGTTCATAACTTAGTATGTGTACCCTTGCCTTTCCAGCTGCATGTCTCTGGATACCTGTAGCCTTCCACCAGAAACTGCAGTGTCTTTTTTCAGCACACAAGTGGATTTGTGCAAACTTAATGCTCATTTATCTTGTGGCTGCCTGATAATTGTAGTGCATTTTCTAAAGAAATTACAAAATTTAGCTAGTTTAATGAATCTGGATAAGCAAAAAATTCCATCTTTTAGAGCTGGCAGAACAGGACTGCATAGGAAAAGAAGCTGGTACAAGAATCTGAAAATGTTACACGAGAAAGCTCCTACTACTAGACCTCAAAAGAAAGATCCTTCCCATGCTGACTTTACTAAGAGAGTCTATTCTTGCAGTGACAGCTGCAGGAAACCATGGTGAGTCTCTCCCCTCATCTCCTCAGTCTCCTGATGCCTGAGCTGGAGTCTGTTCTGTTCCAAGTTGTAGAAGGGCCATGTTGCAGCAGGGAGCTCCAGTTCAGAGTGCATGGGTGGTGTAGGAAGTGCTGCAGAGCAGGCTGTGCAGTCCATGCAGGCTGCAGCCACGTGCTGCCTCCTGCGTGCCTGGCACTGAGCAAAAAGCAGCTGGTGCATGATAATGGTGATGAGAAATGATACTTGCAAGTAATAAAAAACTGCAGGTGTACCTTCCTCCCCACCAAAGCCATTAGAGCTGGTGGCTTTCTTCTAGATAGGAATAGTAAGGTAAACGTGTTAATGAAGCAGACACCATAAGCATTTGTAAAGCTCTAGGCAGCAGAGGAAACAGGCCTTATAACAGGGCATCTTTTTCTCAAATAGATATAATGGGATTTGCTATAGAACAGAATTCCCCCAGAGAACATGAAATCACTCAGGGGTGACTCATCTGCCTGATCCTATAACCAGCATATTTCTTATATGATGGACACAAGACCCATAGCCCCCAGGAGCATTTGAGAAGCAGGAGACAAGAGGGCCCAAAGCTTTTACAGACTGTGCTCAGGTATAGTGGAGTCCCAGCATGGCTGCAGGAGTGGTGGCTTTGTGTCTCCTAAAGCTTGGAATTGAGATTATATTAGAGTTTCTGAATCAATAAGGTATTGCCCCTACACAGTTCCTGCTTGGAAACCACAGGCTGTGACTGCCTTAGCAAACAGCCTTTTTCACTGACCTCAGGTCTTTAAACCTTTCCACCCTTTCTGGTTTTTCTCTGCTTATTGCCTTTAGCATGCAATCATATTTTCTTCTTCTACATGTGGATGAAATCTCTGGATGTGACTTTATGTCACTGGTCTTCAAACAGCAGTGTTTTTTGGTGTGGTTTTTTTTTTTTTTGGTGCTCCTGAAGTGTATAGAACAGCTCATGGCTGTTGACCCTGAGTTTGAAAGTCTGCTCTTTAGAGGTTTCTGATCCAGTTTATTTTCATCTTCAGTCCTAGTGCAGTTGCCAAGAGGGCTTGAAGTTCAGGGGGAAGTTCCCTGTGGTTCTTATACTATTGTCATTCTCTAATATCAGCATGAATTGCCTTCCTCTGAAAGTGGCTTTCTTGATGAACTGAGTGATTAGACTTACACAGGCACCTTATATATCATCATGAAACACAAAGGGAGTGGAATCTAGCAATAACAATTAGAGATGAGCAAGGTTTTAAATGCACAACAGACATTTCTACTTTGGACATCTGTGTCATTCCAAGTGTTTGGCAGCTGCACCAGAAAGTTTCTGGTATGATAAGGGGAGATAACTGGGATAAATTTCTAATAGCTGTATATCTAGCTAATAGCTGATATGTACATCTAACACTGAACTGGAAAAACAAAAAGAAAAAGCAGTTTTGTAACTTGTTCAGTAGGTACTTGATGCAAGGCACTCTTCAGATCTAAATGGATCAGCAGATCTGGAGATGTACCCAACCATATTGCAAGTAGCTTGTGTAAAATGTGGTTTTTAAAAGCTGTTAATAAGCTGCATATTAAAGCTGGTGAGTCTTGTTTTTTTCTATATGTGGCTTTTCTGGTACAGTGAGGAACTGGACTTCTATCTAAGGCCTCATAAGTGAAGCATGGTTATGTTACATTATTATTATTTTCTGGTATAATTAACACTCTCACAACTTGCACCCCACCATTCATCATGCTGGAATGATTCTGAGGCTGTATCATCCAGCCTGTAGGTCCAGAGCATGGGGAATTATATTTCAGTGTATATATAAAGTTAATTCAGTGTAATCTGTCATCTGGGCTTTTCTGTTTATGAAGTGGGAGTGAAGAAAATAAATCCTGTTCTTGCTGGGAATAATTGTATCCAAATTTGGAGAAGCATAATGAAAAGTCTGAGCAGGACCTTTGCTTTATTTAAAACTGAAGTTACTTTTCTTTGCACTGCTGGTGGTTGGTCTCAAATGCATCAGCACTCAGGGGATTCCTGTGTCTGAGAATAAAGCTGATAATCTTGTAGATTAGTGATTTTATATCTACAATGATGTATGCATGTGCTCATAAACATATACAGACATCATTAAGACAAATTTCATGCAGCCAGTTCTGCAAATACTCTGCACAGAGATTTCACCAGTTGCTTCACCATAGTTACCAGACTGGTCTGCCCGATTTGTCAGGTGGCTGTTTAGTAATGAACACTTTATTTATAGTTCTGATCTTTTAATTTTCAAAACTGAAGACTAAGAAACTACACAGCTGCTTAAATTCCAATTCTCTGCTGGAGAGGACAACCTACTTTTTCTATCCTGTCTTAGAAAGATCCTGAAGCATCATAACACTGCAAATGAGCCCCTTGTGTTGTAGAAGGTATTACATGCTGTGGTGGGTGTTGTTAAAACTGCAGACCTGGGTGATGCTGGAGAGACATTTACAACGACAACAACAAAAGGACTGGCAGGGTCAAAACAATAAAAATCTAAATTTAAACCTGCGTCAGAAATATTTACCAGCAGCTTTGAACTGTTGCTAGTGGGCTGTTCAAAATAATAGCAAGTGATGATTTCTCACTTAGACTTTGTATAAAAAAATAACAAAAGTAAACCCCTCAACTTTCCAGCATTTCTTTTCACCTCTTGGCAGCAGCAAACCCCCTATTTTCTCTCTTGCCAATAAGTTTATTTTCCCCCCTCTTTATTCATTGTGCTGTTTCTCATTAATGATCTCTTGCTGGCTTCAGTCTGCTGTTTTGAGAAAACAAAGAGACTTGAAGATAATAGTTTTATTAAATGTATGTAAAATTGTGGTAGGTCATCTCTGTGATACCCCACCCTTGACAGTCTCTCTTGATACTTCCATCTATGTTAAAAATAGAATTACTTGGTATTGTGGAATAATGAGTGAGAGGATGAAGAGAGGTTCTTACATGAGGTGAAGTCAGGGAAGTACTAGTTCAGCATCACAGAAAAGATGTTCATTCTTGATGTTTCAGAAAACCATGGTCAAGGCTGCAAGTTGGCTTTGCAATGGCAGACAGGAACCATCTCCAAAATACCTTAAAAGGCATTGCTTAAAAAAAGGTGATGGTGGATTTTGATGTTTGTTTTGGTTGTTGGGTTTTTTTTTTCCCCTTACCTGTTTGCTGCCAAAAGAGTTGTGTAGATCTTGGCTGATGGTCTGTAGCTCTCAGGGAGATTGAGACTACATATTCTTCTTTTTTGTTGTTTTTTTTTTGTGTCATACATCCTGTAGTTCTGGAGTCTATCAACTGCAATTACAATAATGCAAAATGGTTCTCTGCGTTTTGTTCTTTAGGATTATTTATGTACATAAAACATATGTGGCTCTGGTTGCCCAGCAGTGCTTGTGATTTACTTTTTCCCTACAAAAAAGAGAAGAAAATGAGGGGCAGGAGCCCCCAAGAAGACCTTAGTAAAGCCTTTTTAAATGTCTTGTCAGTGAGCACCCATCTGAGGGCTGAAGTCTGTGTTTATTGGGAAAATCCCAAAATCTCTAGGATTTGCTTATTAACTTGCTCATTAGAATTTGGGTGCACTCTCTGTGTTAGTGCTTTGGCTCCTTTTGGAGACTTTACATTTGTCACTATCTTATGACTCAGTCTGCTCAGTCTGTCTGCTCTTGAACTTGCCTTGAGAAATTCTAGGTTGTGTTGCCAAGCATTCATTGTCTCAAGGAAAAGGTATTTAATGTGCAGTGGATATAGAAAAAGCAAAAATAGTAGGGGTTTTGAGATGTTACTGAGAAGTTTAAGGAAATGTTCTGAAGGTTTATTGAAACAGTTTAGAAAAGCAGCATTTTTTCTAGATACCCCAATTGACAAATTCACATACCTTTAATTCAGGGTGCAATCTAAATGGGATTACAGTAGGTGACTCTGAGATTTAGCTTAATTTCAGAACTGGGATCTCTGTTCTATGGGTAATAACATCATGGTCAGCTCAGGTGGTATCTGTGAGGCTCACTTGCACAGAATGTCCTGTACAGAGTGGAAAAAAAAAAAAAGGGAAGATTTAGACCAATTTCTTGTATGAAGAAAGTGAGTTATCCACTAGGTGCCAAGAGATGAGCTGCACAGAGCACATCTACCAGCTGTTGTTGGGGAGATACAATAGAGAAGTGAATCAAGACAGGCAGTGACCCTGGCTTAGGTTTTAAATGGAATTTAAGCATCATTTAGAGTCGTGAGGCCCAAGTGACTCCCGGGTCTGTCTGGTTTTGGAGCTGATTTATACTTCTGAATGCAAAGCACATGTCTACACCGTGCAAAAGAGGGTGGTGAAAAGATGCTTGAGTTAGCAGAGATGGTGCTGGAAATGCAAAGTATGTAGCTGCATATTGCTGTGTGGCCCTGTAGTAGATCATGCAGGACCTTATAAATTGCTGTGCAGATCCAGCCATACTGGTTCTTGGGTGAAGCTGTGGAGCTGGGCTGTGTGGAAGTCTCACTTCGAGGTCGTGCTACCTCAGATGTTTTGAGCTGCAACTGGTTTTCCAAAATGCTTCTGAAAAAGAATGTTCCTGTTCCTATGCGGTTTAGTGCTTGCCATGCCATCAGAAACGACTCTTGTGTGTTTTATAGTCTGAGCCAAGTGATCTTTTAAATTGGGGAACTTGACCTTTTAACAAATTTTTAACTTAGGGACCAAAATGAGTCAGAAAAGATTTCTTAGCTATGTAATTTGTTAAATAGCCCTTGTCACTGAGATTTTCTATGCAGTTCACTCTTGAATGTAATCTTGCTGGCAGAGGCTATTCTATTTTAGGAATAAATTTCTCTCAAAGGACAGTAACTGTTAATGTTTCCACTATTACCTTCATAAGGTGGAGGAGAGAAGCTAAATTTTCACTATAAAAGAGATTTTTTTTATTTTTATCACATAAGAATATTGATATTGAGATAAGTAGCCACTGTAAAACCAGAGTGAAACAGAAAATAATTTCCTGCTGACATAAAAAGCCCACCTTTCTGTTCTTCCCCTTTCCATCAGTAGCGTGATGAAAATTTATGCTTCTTACTGTCATTATACATACTGGGATAAGATTAATCTATGCTTCTTCTCTGTTACTTACTTCAATGTAAAAACATATTAGACATAGCAAAAGATAGATTTTACTGTTGCTATTCACTTAAGGGAAAGCCTCTGGTCATGCAGGGTGTGGGAGGGTGTTTTAGGGGGACGTAATATAGCACATACAGTTTTGGGGCACGTATGGGATTGCCAACTATTTCATAGGCCAATCTGATTGACCACTACTGTTTCCATCATTGAAGTTCCCTGTCAGGTTGAATTCAACTGCAGTAATACAAAAGCCCAGGTTGACTCAATAAGTCAACAATAGAATGTGGATGCAAAGTGTTTTAGAAAGTACTGTATGAAAATAGGTGGCACCACACATTGATAGGAAGATGTAAGGAAATCCAAATGGGTAACTGCATGTGAAGCCTAAATGAACGATATGCTCAGAGTGTGCAAAGTGAAGCTGGTGGGACAGAGATTTACTGGAGAGAACCAATGCAGGGCTACCATGACGCTGAAGGGAGTGGAGATCTCCCTGCTGAGGAGAGGCTGAGAGAGCTGGGGCTCTTGAGCCTGGAGAAGAGGAGACT
>WYEA01007831.1:59837-93875 GCA_033558465.1 Alcedo atthis
TGGATGAGGGGGTAGAGAGCACCCTCAGCAAGTTTGCTGATGACACCAAACTGGGAGGAGTGGCTGACACAGCAGCACCTAACATTCTGTGATTCAGTGACTCTCTTTGGAGTTTGCTTTGGAGGTAATGCACTGCTTAAATCAGGCATGTGTGACTGGCTTTGCATGCAAAGTAAATCTGAGTCAGAGAAAGGATGTTTTGATGGGAAAACTACAACGTAGATCTAAAAGGGCCACCAATCCTCAGGTATATTGTGAGGGTGAGCACCTTCTAACAGGGTTTGTTACAGCAAGATTAAACCTTTTTTTTTAATTATCATTATTTTACACAGCACATGTACACAGAACATTTGCACTGTTGTCAGCCTTCACTTGTGCTTATGCTATCTGTGTTGTTATTCTATTTGTCTCTGAAGTTTCATTTTAAATGTCTTCACGATGCAAAATGAAACTGTCATTTTTTTTTTCTCAATTTCCCTGAGTTTTGATGTGAAAGAAACTGCACATTTCTCATGGCTCTTTAGATGACAAAGCTCTGCTTGAGACTGGGCCCCCGTCGGCTGAATGGTTATGCAAACATTAGCAAATTTTCCCTTGAGCTAAGTTTCATGTTTGCAATGAAACCTGAACTCGGGTAAATTTTGTGTGCTTTTCATTGCAAACATGTAGGCAATGCAAGAAATCTGTGCGTTTTCCTGCCTGCCCTCTGGAATGATCTAATATTTCATTTTCCTCAAGTCTCCTGTATTACTGCCATAGCAGAGCTGTTAATTTGCAGTTGAACATCTCCACGTTAGCCATTAGGTAGAGTGTTTGCTGTAATTTTGCAAGGCGTTTTTAGTAATTTGAGCAATTAGAGGTTGATGGTTTGCACATTAAGATTTTAGCCAACACATGAAAAAGTCTCTTTTTTTTTTTTTTCTTCTTGGCATAGTCAGCAAACCCACATGTACTTTTGTTGATTTGTTTACAAGCATGTGTCATCTGAAACAGAAGGCCAGGCGATTAGTGTGAATGTCTAGTCCCCTTCTGCCAGATTTTATATTTGGGCTGGAGTGGTGGATGGCTGTTGTTGTGGATTGGCAAGAGGTGTAATTACACAGAACCCTTCCACCCCCTTATGGCACACTTGGAATGTTTAATGCTGTGCTTTTCAGCCCATGGAAATCTGCCCTCCATGCACTGCCAGCTCTGTGCAGTGCTAACCCAGCTTCTGCCATCAGAAAGAATTCTCCAGTTCTCCCTAGAATTTCCCAGTTGCATCATGTACTTAATATGTGAGGTCTAGGTTGTTTTTGTGTTGGTTTTTTTCATTGGGAAAATGATTTTTGTTTTCTGCTCGCTATGTTTTTCAGCCAGTTAATACAAATTAATTGCTTGAGCACCTTTTTATTTCCACCTCCTGGAAATTCTGTACCTCTCTCTCCTCTTCCCTTGCTCCAAAAGCACAAAAAAAGTACTTGTAAGTTCAAACATGAGTCTTAAATTTCTAGTGTGGTGGTGAGCCTGTGCTGAAACACAGGAGTTAGCAGTGAAGTGGGTGAGTGCAGACAGTTTTCTTTGCCAGGTCTTGCTGTGCTAAGGGAGTTACCTTGTTCAGAGGGGGCTTTTCTGTCTCCCCCTTGGAAATACTGATGAAGTTAGTTATCTTTTTAGTGACAGTTTATAGTATTGAGAAAACAGGGCTCTCACATTTTCAGCTTTCCTTTTTCAATTTGTGAATATTGGCATCTTTTTGCATGTGTGATTTGAGTGTTTTGTGTTTTTTTTTCATTTGTTTTGGGGTTTTTTAGCTGTTATTTCCCCACTTCCCTTTCTTTCTCAAAACTGATTCCTATTCCTGCTGTGTCACCTCCAAAGCTGACACTAAAGCCTTTAGCATTTTCATTGCAATGGAAAAGTTAGAATTGACACACAAAAAGTGATTTTTGTACCACACCTGGATTGTCTACATACTATGGTACTACTATTTTATTTATACCACTTTACACGTGTTTCCATGAAAAAGCTAGAGATCTAACAGCACGAGATAAATTCCTCTGTTAGGGTACCTAGTGCTTTCCTGTATTTATTCTTACAAGCTTTGTAATTTGCTGTGAGTTCTTAAAAAGGACTTGTAATTTTGAATTTTTTATGTAGTCCCATCCTTGTGTACACAGACCTGAGATGAAGTTCATGTACCTCCACTGAATGGCACAAGCTGGACACAACTGCTGGCTGCAATTTTTCTCCTGTGGGGGTTTTTCTTCAGTTGATCAAATCCTGGGGGAACTTCAGCTCTGAAGAGTTAGTTAATGTTTAATAGAGTTCAAAGATCTCTGGTGCAAAGATGTTTGCTTGCAGTGCACGGTTCTGTTTCTATGAGAATTACAGATTACAGAGGTTCTAACACTTGTGGGATATTTAATATTTAATATTATCATGATTAGCTCAGTTTACTCTGGGCTCATCACATTACTTGCTTTCTATGAATCTCTCTTCTTGCCTCCTTACTTCCACTGTCTCCTATGGTGTTTTTTTCTCTTTTTTTTTTTTTTTTTTTTTCCTAATCTACGTGCATTTTGGCTATTTCTTTGCTGCTTATATCAGAGTTTCCCCTGATTTAACATAGTAAACAAACCCAAGGACAACATGGAAAACATCTGAAAAGATGAATGCCAGCTGCAATCATGTCAGCAGTGCAGTTTATATTTAGAGGGGAAGCGTGCTGAAGAGGAGGTGAAGAGTTCAGAGTGGGATTCAACCTGAGTGAAGAGGCACTGCCAGCTGCAGGAATGGAGCTGCTTCCCAGTTCATTTGGTCTCTGAGCAGGGCTTTTCCCTCACAGAAAAGCTCCTTGGAAAGAGGAAGATGCACTAACATCCACCCCTGTGCTAGGAACCACAAGCTCAGACAAAAAGAGCTTTTGCTTCTCTCTGTTCTTGAAGTCAGCTGGTGTAAATGTGACTTTTAATTCTTCATGCTATTCATATTCAACCTCTGTACTTCCCATGAGTCTTGATATTGTTCACAATATCATTTTCAGTTTACAATCATTACAATATCATTGTCTTCTTTTAATGTGTGTTGGTCTTTCACCCCAACATTTATGCCTTTGCTCCTCCAGTTTTCAGGTCATGGAGTTTTTCAGGTCATATTTATGGATGCCCACGTTACTGACAGAGCAACCACAAAACAAAATTCTGACAGAGGAAAAAAAACCAGAACAAACCTCTTTTGAGTTTGAGAAACATAGCTGAAATATTCCCCTTTAACAGGTTTTGAATGCAACTATCAGTAGGCTTTATTCCAATATTTATTTCACTTTTTGCTGGTCATTTCAGGAGAAAAAAAAAATGTATTTTTCCAAACATTATACTATGTCTGCTTCTTGCATAATAAGCATAAAAAGTAGGCTTTTTAGACTTTTTTTTTAGTTAAATGCAGCTAGTCAAGCAATTGTTAAAAGGTCTTATTTCATATATTTTTTTGAATAACAAAATTAATGAGATATGTTGGTGAGGGAATGTTCTTTCCTGAATATTGTTTACAGTAATCTGTTGTTGAAAAGGAAGATTAGGTGGTCCAATTAGTGTAAAACTTGAAACCCTGAAATAATAGTTTTGTAGTATTTATGATTCATAGAGATAACATCATAGCTGCCTGTCTGTTAGCAATGCTGCCAGTCTAGCATCTGAAAGCTAAAGCCCTTGCCTCAAATGATGCCATTCACTAGCTGAAGTTTCATAAAATGACCTGGAAGAAGCATAACAGAGCATTTTTTCATTGTTATTTGAATTTTGCACTTGGAGAGACTGGGATGAGCAGGTATTATTCCTTAATAGGTAAGAAAAATAACTGTCTTCATCACATCAGGATGGCTTAATGGCAGAAGACTTTATAACTGCAGCAATGTCCACTACTTCTTAAATAAGACTGTTAACACAGCTGAAAATATTAAATATGAATGGTAGTGTATATATATATATTTTTATTTTTTTTTTCACACCTTCTGCAGTGCCCCTATGAAGGCACCCTGCACTGAAAGGGTTAAGAAAGCTCAAGGGTGAGTCTCAGAGCTGAATTTATCTTGGTAACCCAAGACCTTCATGAATGTGGAACACTGTTACTACCACAGCTATTCTTGTATTGCCTTCCTAACCAAGTCCTGACATGCTTTTGTCCACACATGCAGCTTGGGTTTCACTCCAGGGGGAAGTTTGGGGGAGATCTGGTGACAAACAGGCCTTAATCCCTTGCGTGGTTACTGAATCTAATAGTTTATATTTTCCATGCATCCTGCTTTTGTCACGCTGGAATTTTTATTCCCTTGTATTTTGCTCTTGTGTTCTAGTTAAAATAGCAAATTATTTAAGAGTTTCCATAGGCAAGTAGAAAATGAGTGTGAGATTTTTTTTTGTGTGTGTTGGTTTTGTTGTTGTTTGGTTGTTTGGTTTGTTTAGTTCTTTGTTTGTTTGGGTTTTTTTTTAATAATTTAACATTTAAACAAGGAGAAGTAAAGGAAACTGTTGTGCTCACATCAGTACAGTAGACTTGTAGATGACAAGTATAGAGCTGTATAGTAGGAAAATGATGGAAGGCTGAGCTTTCCCCCTAGATTTACCAGTTCTTGACCATCTGGGTGATCTTCCAAGGGCCCTTGAATGCATCTAGGCAGACAGCAATTTCTGATTTTTATCACAAGAAAGGAATATTTATATATTTTCTATATATATATTACATATTCAATATTTTCAATCTGCTCCCTGAAAGCTGGAATGATGTTTGCTAAACAGCTAACGTGATTGTGGTGAAAGTTACAAACAACACAGAAAAAAAAGGAAAGCAAATGAGGTTGGTAGTAAATACACCCAACAGTGTTGCTGTTGTGAGGACATTTCCTCTTTAGAGGGGAAAAAAAAAATCATTTTGCTCAGCACAACATCAGCAGAAGTTCCCTTCCTTCCTGATTTTGAGGAGAGGGAACTTTACTGTTTATCAGGCTGTGTTCTTTTCACTAAGCTGGTACAAGCAGTGCTGATTGCATCTTCCCCAGCAGCATCTGCTCAAGTGTGTATTCATAATGAAGAAAAATTAATGGTTTGGCCAAAAGCTTTTGGCTCTGTAGGCACTCCTGTGCTGCACGTGGGAATGGGAATACTCTGAAACCCTGATACAACTGAGTGCAGTTTTAAACTGCTATGAAAGAGCTGGGAAAAAGGAAGCTTTAATTTTTTTGTTATTTCCCCCCTCACCCTCTTTGTTACCTGTTTTGACCTCTTATGGGGTAGTGGTGCTTGGAGAGGGAAAAAAAACACAACGACTTTTGAAAAGAGGAAAGCAAACCAAAGCCATCTATTTGGAAATGATATGAAACAGCTGAAAATATTGCCAAATTCTGGATTTAGAGATGATGAACAATTTGAGCTGGGGACCCTTGTTTACCTCTTAGATCTTTGCCTTTGCTCCCTGAGTAAATCAGTGAGAGGATGCTGGGCAATCATTTCTCATTGCTCAGGGTATTTACCAGGCTACACAAAATGCAGTGGTCCTTTCCTTCCTCTTCTCTCAGCACAAACAAATCTGTTGGAACACTTTAATGAACTACTGGCAACACCAAAACCTTGTGATAACTTTTTTTTTCCACACTGCTGTATCATGTAGGGTAGAGCTACAGATACCCTGGACCAAACACCCTCTTTCATCCTGTTCCTAGGAGCTCAACCCTTTGCACTGCTGCTTAGATTCACAAAGAGAAAATAATTTTCCACCTCTTCTCCCTCCTTGCCACCTATTTAGGAAGGTGCTGTAAAGTTTCCTCCTTCACCTGCCTCTACTCTCTCTCAAGAGTGAAAATGCACTTATATTCAAAGAGAGGAAGATTGAAGATTCTTAAAATATCTTCATTTGTTAGCTGAGAGTTAACCCTTACTTTTCACTATTGAGAAGTTACTTCAGCAGTATCCCTCTAGAAACCTAAAGGACTGTTTCAAGCAGTAATTTCAAAAGTAATTTACCATCTGAGCCTCTTAAAATGCTTGCATCACCAGTTTTCTGTTTTACAGAGAACTACTGGAATGATAACAATAATCTGGGAGCTGTAGTTTGCTGTTCACTATTTGACATTTGCATTTCTGTTTCTGGCATAAACCCTGGCCAATCCACCTTGAATCACATTCCTGTTTGCACACAGATGCTAAGGGGGGATTCTCTGCAGCAAACCTTAGCACAGGCTGAGGGAAATCTTCAGAATTTGGCCTGTCACTCCTCCTGTTGGTAACAGATTCCTGGATTCCTCTTCAACACTTCCAGCTTTGTTTTCTATTTATTTAAATGAGAACGGAATCACTGATCTTTGCAAACATTTTGACTAAAGCTGGTTAAAGTGAGATTTTTTTTCTGGCATGATTCTTGTAGAGACTGCTCTGCTCTCACTTGCTTGGGCTAGCATGATCCCTGGGGAGTGTTTGGCAGGTTGGGATTGGTGGATGCACATTGTACTCGCCCAGCTCAGCTCTCCTGCCCTGGAATTCCTCTCCCTGCAGCCAGTCTGAACAAGACCCTGGCTTCTGTGGGGAACAGGCATGCAAGCACAGCTACTGTGTGAGATCCCCTTGACAAGAAGAGTCCTCTTCACCCATGGCCAATCCCTCTCCAGCCCATGGAGGGCACCCAGGACTCGGCAAAAGCCTTTGATCTCTCTTGATTCTTAATCAAAAGTAGCAGCAAGCAAATAATTGCTGGACTGTCTGAATTTTGATTTCAGTCTTGCTTGAAAGTTCAAGTAATACACACTAATATGATGTGAAATTAATGAAAACATTCTCAGTCCCATTCCATTGACATTTTTGGGGTCTACAAATCAAATTGGAAGCACGTGTCTACCCCATACACCCAAGGAAGCACAAGAACCTCTCCAGATCCAACTTCTCTAGACAGTGTGTGGGATACAATAGCTAGATACAGCCCTGCGACCATGGCACGTGGCACAATGTCTTTAAAAGTTTACAGCAATGTTCTGAAACACTTTGAGGATTTCTCAGATCATGGACCTTGTTAACTAGACTTGTTCACCTTTTCAGTTTTACTGGTGTCACTGGTACCTATTACTGTGCAGTCGGGAACTGGAGCGCAAGCAAGGATGCAAAAGGAAGAGAGTGCACTGGTGCTGTCCCTTAGCTAAAGCAGCAGATGCATGATGAAGAACAGCTCCAAGCAGGGTAAATGTGTCAGAGGTCACTGCTTCACCCTTGGCTGACTGACATGCTATGGGGAATTTTGGGTTTTGCCAGAGTGTATTTAGTCTCTGCTAGTTGCACATCAGTTCCCAGGTGCCTCTTGTTTTATACAGTCCAGCTTGAGGCTGGATGTTCCAAACTGCCTCTTTCATAATCAGCTTTGGCAGACTGCTGCAGAAGTATTCTGTGTTTTCATGGACCCTCCACACTGAAAAAAAACCCAACTTGCATTCCTGAAAAGAGAGCTCCAATGAGAAGTGCACTGCTTGAAGTAAAGATGTGCATTATCAAGTATTGACAGATTTCCACTGATTTCTGTTTAGATGATAAATGCATCTCTAAAAGGTCAAGAAAAGGGGAAAAAAAGTCACCTTTTTAGAAGGGAATCAGCTGTTGCACAGTTTCAGCTTGTCTTGATTCTGAGTGAGAACCTCACTACAGTTTCAGAAACTGCCTTGAAGCATTACAATAATTTTTTTTCCTCCTCCTCTTCCTATCTTTCTGTAGAAACTGCTTCCTTCCACCCCAGCATGGTCAGTGCCACCCCTTAATTTACAGTTAGGCATGCAGACATGAGGGAAGACGAGGGGATGAAATATGGTGTCAAGTTTGTATCTGCTCACATTTCACACACTAAGGAGACAAGCCCCTTTGGCCAGTTGCCATGGGGAATTTTCTTGCAGAAGTAAATAACTCAGAACAGAAAGAACTCGGATTCATACTGCCCCAGCTGCAGAATGTCATTAAGTCTCAAAGGATGCTATGTGCATTGTGTGAAAGGAATTTTGTAATCTGGCTAGTTGCAAAACTACGTGTGAGTTTTAAACCTTTATTTTGCACTTTTAATTATTGGCTTGTTCCTTGTGTGCTGATTAAAGCACGCATTGTGTTATAAATAGTTTCTATTTTTAAACCATAAAGAGATTTAAATTAGATGTTTCAGTAGCAGATGAGTGGCTGATTTAGTTTTGTTTTCTTATTTCTTTCGATGCCAACTGCACTCTAATCTCCATTTCCCAATTCACTTTTTAAGGATGCTTGAAAAGGGAATTATATCTATCAAGGCACTCAAAGTATCATATAGATGGCTTTTGATTTGAAGTGTCCTTCATTACATGACTTCATGACCCCAATAACCTTCACAAACCTGGGGAGTATTGTTTTGTTTTGTCTTGGTGGTTTGTTTTTTGCTTGTTTGGGGTTTTTTAAATGATTTTTTTTCTTAAATAAAAAAAAAAAGAAGCACAAGGATCTCCTTTCCACTAGTAGTTATTTCTACCTGAGTTACATGTGTGTGGCATCCTTGAAGTTGGTCCTGGTATACATGGGAGGAGACTCATACTGTGGCTTCATAGTACCAGAGGACAAAATACTTTCTATTTTGGTGGGTGCTTGTATCTCAGCTTGGCTTTGGTAAAGAAATGGGGGATAGTTGTGTTTTTAGCACCAATTATGCATCAGCATTTGATATAAAACCTGACAGCTGGATAAAACAAATATCTGCCAGAAAAAAACCCACACTTTTGAAGTTGCCATTGAGTCAGTTTTTTATCTCTGGAATAGAGATAAAAATACGGTGGCATAAAATAATAATACGGTGGCACGACTTACATTAGAGATTTTCTTTATGTGTTTTGGTGGCTGTCTCTGCAACAGTAGTGCTTGGAAAAAGGTCGATGCCTGTGTAGCTGTGGCCACGAAACCATGGGTTTTGCTTAAGTGCATTGAGCAGCCTGTGCAAGGATGTTTTCACTGAGGTGGTTTTTCAACTGACTGCTAACGCTGGAGAGCAGCTCTTCTCTCCAACTGTTTCTGTGCTCTTCACAACTGTTATTAAGCAAGGCCACAGAGTATTTTTACAGGGTAAGAAGTCTATGCTGCTGATCTGTCAATAACCCATGCTGCACTCTAGGTGTTTGTAATCTCTGTGTCAGCTGAAGAGTGTGCTCTGGGACAGAAAAGGAATCTGGATGCTGGTGATGTTTTCTTCCATTTCTGATCAAACGTATGAGCTTGTCATTGCATTCCATCTCCTCTTTTTGTTCCATGTTTAATGCTTTCTATAAAGTTTTTGAAGAGCTGAATTTCTGATCCTAGAAGGATGAACTGTGTTCTACTTTGGTTTTGGTGTGGTGTAGGTTGTGTGGGACACTGTAGCCCGAGCACAAGGCAGTGCTGCTCCAGGTTGTTCTGTCTAGACTAATAAAGCCAAGCAATGCTGACCTCAGTGAGGTGCATCTGAACCTGTTCTCAGGTTCCCACTCTCTTGAGAGTCTCTGTGATGTCATCTTTATTAAAGCTGACAAGCCAAAATATTTCTCCTGGATCTAATTGCTGTTACTATAATAAAGTACAAGAACACATTTGTAAAAAATACTATTTGTGAAGGATGCCTTTGCCCAGAAGTTGAACCAACATTGCACGTTATGTCACTATCTTTTTGTTTTGCTTTCTATAGAGATTTATTCTTTATGCTTAAAATGCATGACTGTACATCTCTGATTTCAGTGAGATTTGTTGCTCCTGAGGACGAACTTGTGACCTGGGGACTAGACCTGGGTGTGACTGGAGTATTTCTGTGCCTGCATTTCATGCTGCAGAAGTCTCTCTATGGAAGTTTCTTTAGCTGTTGAGATCTGTGAGGCAGACCTATTGCAGAAAGAGTGCTTCCTCCTCTTGAGAATGCACTGCTCCAATTACTCTTTTTTTTTTTAGTGTGAATCCAAGATGATCTCAGAGCAAGTGACAGGAAAATTTGGCCTTTGTATTATTTCTCAATTTTCCTTGATCTTGGGCCCTTTTGAATAGTACTGATATTTTGTCCTAGGATTTACTGTCATTTGAAGCCCAGGGTTTTGAGGAAGAGTGGGGGGGGGAGGAAACAAGGAACTAAATTGACTGAGTTATTTGAGTTTTCAAAACATGGAGTAAGGACTAAGAAAAAGGAAGTAAATGACCTATGAGACAAGACAGACTGTAGATTGTGAGGAGTGGAGCTGAAATGTCCCATAGCAGACCAAGTTGTTGGTGAAGAACCCATCTTCTCTGTTTTGATATTCACTCATCCTTTGTTAAGAGATTTGTGTATATTCTCAGTCTGTCAGCCGACCCAGAGATAACAAAATGAAGAGTTAAGATTCCCCCCATGTTTATGTAGGATGGAATTTGATAGTGTCAGGGCTGTAAAAGAAGATGCTCTGTGTGGCTTTGTGCTTACAGCAGTGCAACACAGAGTGTGGGGTGAGGTTTAGCACTGACTTGTCTAATTGTTTAGACTTGACATGTCTAATGCTCTGATTGCACCATTAGATCCACTGAATGGCTGCAGAGATTTTCCTTCAGCTGAGAAAAGCTAGTGCTAATTTAGGTAGTTATTTTGCTTATTGCTAGCATTACCCAGGATAGATTTACTTGGATGTCATGACTGATTTTTTTGTTTCCTCCACCAGTTCTTCACTCTGTACCAACATGCAAGATGCAGATGCATTTAGATCAGCTGTTAGGGAATGTTTTCATTCCTTTTGACCACGGAGGAGATAGTGTATTGTTGCTTTTAACTCTTTGCCCTGCAGTGCCCCGTGAGCAGCAGCCCAGAGAGCTCAGCCTCCTGCACAGCCTTGCCACTATGATGCCCAGGCGTGGACAGGGGGAAGGAGAGGAAGCTGGTCCCCTTCTCACCCTCTGATATCACCAGAATGAGTTTAAGTAAGGATATTTATATAATTTCTTTCAGGAAACTGTAAAAACATACAGTCTGTCCTTGTCATTGCTGTCATAAGGGCTGCCTGTTGAAACATGAGTGTTGCTTAGAGTGGCTGGAAGGTCTGGCTTCTAAAATTTTCTGAAGCTAGGGAGCCAAGTTTTGTCCTGGGCTACACCCACATAAACTTATTCAACTGCACCATGAGCACTGCAGGAGCAGGGAGCCTGCAAGCAGCCTTTCTGTGTCAGTGTGGGACAGCAGAGAAGGCAGAGAACCCTCAGCCACCCATTTTCCCAGTGGGGCTGTGATCTTCTAGCTCACCTTCCAAAAAGCCTGGTGGTAAAGGGGGCAATATTCCTGAGTGTGTGTGTGTGTGCCTGCTAAAAATACTGTGAAATGCAGGAGAGGTGGCCAGGTGATCTGGCCAGTGTCACCAGCACACTAGAGCCTGTGCTTGCAGGGGATGAAAGCAGGGTGCTGAGTCCTAACAAGAATGAATTTGTTTTTCCTTAGCCCGTTTGAAATCCTTCTGGGTATAGGCTTTGAACTGTGATGTGATTAGGGGGAGACTTAAAGCAACTTACAGTTAGGATACATTATACTTTCAAACAGGAGATCTATCAAATACCTGGGAGGAAAGGACGATGATTTTGGTTTGTAAAGCAGCCCAGATTTCACAGGGAAAGGCCATTTCAAAGCTCTGAGGCAGACACAACAGGTTTCCTGAAATAATACCAGCAGTAATCCCTTCAAACATCCCCCAGTGTATTGGCTCATGCATGTTTTAAAATTCCTTCTCCATTTTGTTATAAAAACTTGCATATTTCTCTCCCCTTCACCATATGAAAATCTTCTAAGAATTTATGAGCTTTTGTAGACTTCAGAATAAGCTCTCCTTCCCCTCCCCTTCCTTACTTTCTAATCCAATTTAGTCAGATAGTTACTTCAAATCCCTTGGAGGCCTGTAGTTTGTTCATTCTCCCACAGTGCTGAGATTTCCCTCCAGCCCAGCTGGCAGGAGTTTTTAGAAATAACAATATCTCAGGGGGAAGGAGCTGAAGCTTGAATGGGGTCTTTTGTCCAGGTCTCTATGAAGCCAGATTAATTATGCATTGCAGAACACAGTTTAAAGCTCTGAATTAGGTCCTCATTGCAATGAAAGGAGAGCACAGGCTTGAAAACTGAAAGAATTCCCATTTCCATCAGAGGGACAGACATATAATGACTGAAAGCAGGAAGAATTTTTGAAAATTGCAATTAAACAGTATTTTGTATTTACCACTCAGTAGCAGTTGTCTTAAGCATTTACAAAAGTGATTCTTTGACATTTTTTCACATGATCTCTCCATAGGTGGCTGGACTTTGAGGATTTTCAAGGCTTTTCGGTGTTACTAGGCTACTCTTGAAAGTACTTGTGCTTTGATGAATGAGAATGAGGTTTTTTTGGCCAGCACTTACCTGAATAGAGGTCTTTAAAACCTCAGCAGTACAATTAGCAGTCAGTCAGATGATACTGATGGTGCAGGAAAAAAAAACAAACCCAGAATGGTTTTCTTCTTTACTTCAGGAGATTTTCTAAAGCTGTCTGACCCGGTGTGATGTGCAATAACAACATTTTTCTTGGTTTCCTCATGCACTTGAATTCCAGTTTGAGGAAAGGAGAACTCTTTCATGGATAATAAGTCCATAATGTTCCACAGCTGCCAAATAAAAAGTCGTCCACGGGCATTTGTACTCATAAGGGCACTTTCTGTCGGGGTGGGGGGTTGTGTTTTGGGTAGAGGACTGGGGCCAAAAGAGGGATTAGGATAAGGAAGAGGTTAGCTATGAAACCTCTTGCATTAAAAAATACTTAGTGCTCTCAGATATGACCACAGTGAGATAGATGGAGTGTGAGCAAAATAAACTTCATTTCCCTGTTTAGCATCCTCCAAAATCCCATATATGGAATAATGCTCTGTAAAATACCTACAGCATATTGAACTCTGCAGTTCAGTTTTAATTAAAAGCTATAAACTTTAAACATCCAAAGAGACAGCCAAATGCAGGCTTAGAAGGTTAGCAGTATTTTGGGTGTGAGTGAATAATTTACTGAATCACACTAGAAAACCTGTGAGTAGGAACTCAGTGTAGAAAACACTTGATACAAATATTATGCAGCAGAAGCATAATATTTATTTATTAGGGGGAAAAACCAGCAAATTCCTGCCTATGAACCTGAGCACAACCAGAATGACCCTGGTAACGTGCAGAGCTGACACAACCCTGTGGCCAAACAAAAGTCCTTGGGTTGTGCTGCTCCCAAGCATGGCAGGTCTGAGGGCTCTGTGAGCTAACTGTGGAAATTCAAGTGTTTGGCCAACATCTGAGGCACAGTTTGTCCCACGATTGTCACCGTGTTGCTCCTCTGGAAGCAGAAAGGAGTGCTAAGTGCTCTGTGAGCTCTTGCTAAAGCAGCTCCAAGGCCAGCTGACTACATCTTCTGCTTCTCCTCACTTCTGCTTTGCTCTTTTGTAACAAGAGGCAAAGAGACTTGTTTTTCTTCTCCCTCTGCTTGTCCTGGGATGAACCCCTTGCAGTAATTAGTGCTTCCCAAGGCTTTTCCAAAACTCAAATTGAAATAAAGTTTCTGAGATTTAAAAGAAATGTGAGAGCTTCCTATAATCTTTTCCTTTGCAAGCATCTGTGGCAGGGAAGGCTGGAAATAGCTCCCACTGATTTGAAGTGAAGAAGTGAATGCCAGGGCTGGAAATACACAGGTCACCAGGTCTGCAAGACTGGTCTAGCTCCTAATATCTGCCACCTGAACCTTCCCAGCAGCAGTTTTGGACCACACACCAGCTCTGCCCAGGCAGTGGCTAAGAAATATGAGGAAAATTCAGGTTTGCCTGCTAACTTGCAGAGTAGCAGTAGGGCTCAGCACACTGCTTACAATGCTGTTCACAAGAGATCTTTTCCGTGTCACTGCTCTTGAAATAAACCCAAAAAGTTGTTTTTAAGAATACATGTGCAGCTAGAGCTATCCAGAGCATTGCCCCACAAAACATCTTCTGTTAGGGATGAAACAAAGTGCACTGAGCAGAGGCAGCTTTGATCTGCCAAGGGAGGCAAGAAAGGCTTGCTGAGGAAATGTGCCTCTCTCTAAGGAAAGCCTTTTGACTTGTCTGCAGCACAGCCTCCCTCCCACCACTCTGCTTGGAAGCTGCCTTAGTTAAGAACCTGAGAGGCTCACTCAGAGCCCAGAGGTCTCTGGGCTTCCAGGTCCACATCATGGAACCTGCAGGCTTGGGCTCAGCTTTTTAGGGTCTCAGGATAGCTGAGCTCCCAGCCACTGGGCTGAGAGCAAAAGGCAGGATTTCAGTCTTCTGGAATCATACTACTTGGAGAAATTCAGTTTGAAAGTCTCTACAAGAGGGAATAATTTCCATTAAAATAAATTAATCTTCCTGCCTTTAACATATAGTTAATAAAGTAAATTCCAGGGCTGGGAGCACTGTGTCAGCTTTTTACCTCTGGATGTCCATTATCTGAACATTTTGCACAATACTATCAAAAACATTCTAATAATGTTATGTGTTTCATCCTTTTCCTCCTCAAACTTCAGCTCTTCCATTTGGAGTAGTTTTGAGCTTCTGCAGACAGTTTTTAGGGTTCTTAAAAAATATTTTTAAAAGTTAACTGTTCACTTCTAACAAATCCTGACTCTATAGATTGAATTCCTGTTAAATATATTTGCCATTCTTCTTATTGTCCAGTTAAAAACCATGTAAAACCAAACAAAAAAACAAACAAACAAACAAAAACCCCCAGCTCCCACAAAAATAAGGAAAACTGCAAGTGTGAATACCTAATTCCAATAATGTTAATATAAAGCTGAAGGCAATTCTCTGTGTGAACTTGAAAGCAGGAAAGCAGCATTGTGATAGTGATTGATACAGGGTTGTCTCTGTTCATGGCAGATAAGGACAGATTTTGATAATAGTTTGTTTTATCTCTTCTTTCTAAGAGGACCTTGAAGTTATTTTCCTGAGCTGTATAGGGACAGTTTCAGATGATGTAAAAATGACTTTTTCTAGTTATACTATAAAATCCTGGACCTTCAGTGTTTGGGAATCCAGCATGTCCCTAACCATGGGGCTCACCTGCAGTGTTCAGGTGAATAGAATCTATAATAACCCTCATCTCTTAGCTGGAGTATTTATTTTCATGTCAAGAGCTGTGCTGTTGCCACTTTATTTTTGTGTGCTGTGAGATTTTTACACAGATTACTCTCGCTGAACTAGTTGAGTTTTCGAGTTGTGTGTATTTGCAGTTGTAAAGAAATCAAATTATTACAGCTGGATGCTGTGAGATCAGTCTTGTCACTGCCCCAGCCTCCCATTTACCCTGCAAACAAACACAGTTCTCATGTCTGCCAGCAGGAAAGGGGGTGGGGAGGCAGGGGAGAGTTTTTTTCTTCAAAAAGGAAGAAGGTCAACTATTTTTGGAAACTAAAACCACTCGGCAATTAGAAGAATTCTTTTCTCTCAGCTCGGTGATTAGAGAAGTCTGCAGGCAAGCAGTAATTGCTGCAAACAGTAGAGTTGTGCAGATGGACAAGAGGTAAAGGCACTGCTTTGCCTCTGCAGAAGATGAAGTGGATGACCCAGTGTATGGTGCTGAGCCAAGAGCTGAATGAGAACACCGAGGCTAGAAATCTCTTCACTGGGTCAGTCAGTTTTTCAGGTAGAGTTAGTCAGCTGCTGTGCTGAGGGCAGGGTCTGTGTGACTGACTCCCACCCCCTGCTTCTGACATCTCTGTGGCAGCTACTGTGCTTCTGTAGGCTGCACCCACCTAGGAAGGAAATAGAGCTCTGGGAAATTCTCAAGGTGCAGCACTGTCCCAGTTTAGGATCAGGGAAGCCCCTTAGATCTAGAACAGACATTCTCTGTTAACCCCTCTCCCTCCCCAAAGGACAGAAAAGGAAACTAGAACAGCTGTAATGAAAATGAAAACAAGAATAAAAATGGAATATATACAAATAGACACAAAACCAGTATCAAACTCAACCCCCCCCACACACTTGCCCCAGTGGCAATGACAACTCCTCCTGCTGGGGCTTCAGGTATCTGCACTTTTCTGGCAAGCAGAGCCTCAAAGAAGTGTGTACAGAAAAATACAGATGTGTTCCTCATCACTCTCTTGTTGTTGTGAGAGCCCTTAAATTTTTTAGGTTTCACCTCGTGCAAATCAAGTTAGAAAACTCTAACGTGGAGAAGGATCTGAAAAGTGTATTTTTGAAATGACCTATTAAATTCTTCTGTTCTTCTCCTAATGTGTTTACATGCAGTGGAGAGTCCCTCATTTTTTAAAAAGACATTATTCCAAAGCCTGATCATTTGTGTTCAAGATTTTTTTTTTTTTTCTCAGTACTTGAATTGCTTTTCTATGTCTTCATTTGTAATTTGTTCCCTCCATTCTTGGTGCTTACATTGCAAATAGCACCAGACTGCTGCTTAAAATCCTTTTTCCAAGAGCTCTTAGATGAAAATAAAAAATAAATATATTACAAAGCATTACTCAACTCAGAAACTTCCCTAGTTTTCATCATCTGGTTCTGATAATCTGATGCTCAAGTGTCTGTAGTATTTCATGTAGGATCACAGGGGAACTGCTTGAAATTGGACTTTTAAATTGTCCAGTCTGCACTATCTCAAGATGCACATGCAAGTGCCACATGAAATGGTACTGAGCTTTCCAGCTGTGTTGCAAACTGTTGTATAACTGCCTGCTGTCATGCCTAGGTGTCCTCTGTTCTTTGTTCCTTGGGCTGTGTTATCTGATTGTGGGCATACACGAGGATGCCTTCTTCCAGATGGATTCATGTCTGCAGTGTTCTAGTGCCCAGCACTTTTGTTCAGTAGTATCCATGGCAAGCATCATTTTCCACCTCTCCCATCTTCTTCAGGAGGAAATGCTGTACTATAAAACTGAACTGATTTCTCTCTCTCTCTCTGCACTTTCAGTGAGGGTTTAGCCAAAACCTAGGAGGGAGATTCAAACCATGCTGCTCAACCTATCTAGGGGTTGCCAGAAGTGGGTGACTCAATGTAGGTGCATCTTGGAAGGCACTGAGCCCACAGTGCTGGCAGGGAGCTCCAGCCTGTACTGGAGCTTTTCCTGCAGCATTTGCCATTTTCTCAGCCACTGGAGCAAGTATTTCCTTTTCAGAAGGAAATATCTTCATCTCAGAGATTAAATAACTCTACTCAAAATGTGCTCTAATTGAGATTTGTGTTGCTGTTTCCATTTGCCTGCCATACTGTGCCTGGTCACTGGCTTACAGGCAATGAGCCCTGTATTTAGAGAAACACTGAGTAATGATCAGCAAGAGTCCTGAGAGAAATCTCCTTCCCTGGTATCATCTTTACACAGCCTCTCCTGCTTTGTCTGCAATAATTTTTTCCTCCCAAATTTTCTATTTTTATTACTTATCTATTTTTATTATTTATTTTTTTATTACCTTTTCAGAGCACGTTGTGATAATATTAGCAGCATCACTGTGTTAAAAGTTAATTTTATGTTTTATTATTTTCACTAAGTATTTTAAATCTATATTAAATAGTATGGTGTTTATTTTTGTTTTAAAAGACCACGTGTCTTGTGCAGCATTTTGCAGCTAGTAGCATGGAAGGGAGGGTAAGATCTGAGTTTGCTGTTTCATGTCTGTCAGGTCTTTTTGAGATCACATCCCCTTGTTACAGAGTTAAAATACTTAGAATTCTACAGGGAGAATGTGCAGAGGTGGGTGAGATTTTGGCTCACACTCAGTTGTCTCAAGTCTTTCACCTAGTGATGCTTGTGCCTCTCCTCCTCTGATCACAAGATTATTAGATTATCTAGGGAGACAATGAAAATAAAACATAAAATATAACATAAAATTCTGTCATGTGTTGAGATCACTATGTGTTTATCAACTCCTAGATCATTAGCTTAAACTGCCAGCTCATTGGGATGCATGACTACTGCACTTGGAGTTTATGCTCTTATTCCCCAAGTGGTTTGTGATGGCACTGCCACCAGGCAGCACTACTGGAAGGTTTGGGAGCAGATTCAGCCAAAGGTCACAAAATGGCTATTCCTGCAATCCAAAACGTTGATTCTTTCATTGCCCATCTTCTCTTCTCACATGTCATTCCATGACACATCAAAAAACTCCTCCAACAAATATTTGTTCACAGTAGGTGCATGACTCAGAAGGCGTTGTTCTGACAGCAGCTGGACATGCTGGCTTTGTCCTGTTGATTATTAACTACTTGGAATCTTATAACACTGCCCTTCTTCAGTGTGTATTTTGGAAATTGCAGATTTTCCTTTATCTGAGATGCTGTTAACAATGTAATTTCATGAATCACTATGCTCTAGGAGCTGGGATGTGTGGTGTTTTTAATAGAAGTCCCTGGCATTCCTAAGATGTTTCACACTAACGGGTGGAGATTCAGTTTGGGTTTTCTCACCATGTTGTGAGTCTGAGTTGGCCTGATTCAAAGTGGATGTCAATTAGTAAAGGTAGGATTAATTTCACCTATATTTAACAGTCCAAATTTGGCTTTAGATGCATGAGTCATTTAGTTTTGGTGTTTTTTTTAATCTATTAATAGTAAAAGGCCTGTGTCCAGAGGGTGAATCATCTGAACTGTGTAAACCACCTAAAATTAGGATAAGGTGATTTTTCACTGGCAGTCCCTAATTTTTGCTGTTGAATAGTGTGCAGACATCCTAGATGAAGAGCAGGGGAGGTACCCAGCATTTACCCAGGATTAATCTTGCCCACAAAGACAGCCACAGCCTTCACACAGAGGGAACTTCCACTATTCCAAGTCCCTTCTCACACTCTAAAACGGAGTGAGATTTTCAAAGGAGCTGATGCTTTTTGGCACATATTTCTGAGAAATGTGGAAGTATTTAATGAAAGAATGATCCTGAATGAAAGTCTTCTCTATTCAGCATAAGTACAAACACAGCAGTATCTTATAATTAATTTACTAGCTGCACAGAATGAATAGTATTAACTTAGAACGTAAAATACAGCACAAATATTGTGATATTTATTGCTGTTTTCTGAGTGTGCAGAAGCTTCAGTTTAGAATGATTAGTTCTAGTGAAAATCTTATGTTTCAGAAAGCAGGACTGAAACTTTAGCAGGGAATGAGAGTTTGCTGTGCTCTGTTCTGATGAAATCCTTGCAGCAAACCTTAACTGACCTCAGCAGTCCCATTCTTACTCCAGATCAATACTGAAGTGACTTCTGCTTGGTGGTAGATTCACCACCACTAGGCCCAGGTACATCATTATATATCTTGTAGAAATTCAGGCTAATTCAAGCACACCCACCAGGCAAGTCCTCAAGTGCTAGCTAACACTGTATTATAACTCTTGCAGCAAATAATCAGTTTTTACAAAGCATACTCCACAACTGGTGTTTAGGACTCGAAGACTTTGATGGCTCTTTTCAGCATATGCATTAACTGTGTGTGTGTTTTCTTTTCCCTTGTAAAGCCAACACCATCTTTAGCAAATTTCTGTTTTCTGTTTCTCTTTCAAAGGCAACAGGCATTATTTTGCAAAGTATATGCAACATAAACGAGACATCAAGATTTCAGCATTTAATATGCTGAAGGGAGAAAAAGAAACCAAATTATTTAAACCCTTGTAGCAATAAATATTTTATTTTGCTTGTTGTTTTGATATTCAAGGACTGTAAGCTATGTGAATCACAATTTCTATTCTTTGCTTATGCAGCTGCTCCTTTTATGTGTTTCATTGACAATGCTTTTGCATGAAGCAGCAAGCTTTCACTTGCCATGTTTTCTATTCATTATTCTCAGAGCTCTAGATTGGGATGACACAGTCTATGAACCACGTTTGAATCTGTGAACTGTGTTTGATTTCTATAGGCATGGGTCCAACATCAGGGTATATGAAAAAATGCAAAGCATTTAAAAATGGGATTGGTACTGTTGGCCCTATTTTACAGCTATAAAAACAGAAGCAGGTCTTGTATAGCCTGGTGTGTCCTATGATCAGTTAAACACTGCTGCCTGAATCTCACTGGCAACTCATGGAAGCAGGACTCAAGGTTTTGAAATGGTTGTGTGGTTTGAACTCTGAGTGGCTGTTTGCACTTCTTCTGGTTGGGTTTGATTTCATTTCGAAGATATTTCTTATCATTAGGAACTTGCAGCACTCAAATACTGTTGCTCATTCTCCCATTGATTTGGGAAGTCAACATTTCTGTGCCTCAGAGGGGTGTAAATGAATCTCTCTTAGCTTCATTGAAAGAATTAACTAATGTTTGGGGTTGCTACAATGAAGTGAAAATAATCTTGATTAAAGCTTATCTGTTCCAGGGTGACTTGGTCTAGGTGCCCCTGCTCAGGCAGGGGGGTTGGACTAGATGATCTTCTAGCTCCCTTCCAACACCTAATATCTATGAATCTATGAATCTTATCCTTCCAAATTTAATAGTAGTAATTTTAGATGTTCCTTTTATTTATATAAAGGATGATTTTCCTCCATGTATGCAGCTTGAGGCTTGTCAGACCACAATTCAGCTGAAGTCCTTGGGAGCTTTGTCCATCTAAGAATGCTCTCCTCAAGAAATGAGCAGTGATAGATATGCTGGAGAGAGGGAGGGAGAAAAGACTGTGGGGAAGCACCAAGCCCTGCCACTGGAGAGGGCTGAGACAGCTGAACCAGGGCCATACAGACTTTTCACTATCAGAAACAATTCCTCCAGCAAGAACAGCACGAGATGCTTTTGAACTTGGATCCCTGATAGAAGCCCATTACATAACTTGTATTTTGTGAATGCTGGCAACAGGCAACCTACAGAAAGTCCCAGCCAGAAGCACTGTGCTCAGCTGCCTGCTTTGTAAAAGAAAATAGATCTGCTCCAAGTGTTAAAAAGCCAAGACTATCTTTCCCCTTCCCCCTCCATCCAGAGAAGCCTGGTTTTCATCACAGATTAATAAACAAAATCTATCATTTCACCGTGCTTCCCACAGCCTTTTGGTAGGAGTCAACATTGCCATGGTGCTTGAAATGTCTGTACACGTTTGTTCACTGGAAGAGTTGTGACCATGGGCTTAGGGAGAGGGTTTTAAGCCACCAATGTGTGCAACCTTGGGTACTTTGGGATGCTTTGAACCACATCTGATTTGGGAAGAATCTGTTGGGAAGCTGTGGCTATTGCTTTTTAGCTTCATAATAACTTTATTAATACTATTATTATTTTTTTTTTTTTAATACAAAAAGCCTGAGTTATATATTCCACTGTCTCCTGCAGTGATTATTTGTAGATTATTTGTATCATTTGCTGTTAAGGAAATATATCTAAGTGCTGAGGAATTCTAATTAAGCAGACTCAGCTGGACTGAGTAGCTGGAGTATTTCACAACACCACCCTGAAATTATCAGCAGGCTCAGAAGCCAGGGAAGTTGCTGAATTTTGGAGGTTTTAGCATGGTGGACATGGCCACTAAATCTTGCTCATTTGTTTGCAAAGAATGGGTTTGTAGACCATGTTATTTCACAGCCTTTGCTCCTCTTTTTTACTTTCCCTTACATCTGCCCTATGAAAAGATGCAATCTTAGCCAAAGGAGCAGAGCCTTTTCCACATTTCTAAGAGAAGTGTTTATAGGACTAAACACCACAGAATTTTGTTAGGTTTGGATAGGTTATTTATGTGAAAAAAAACTGGTTTATTGTTCTTGGAGGTAGAGACAATCCTGCTGAGCCCCTGAAGGGAACAGCACTGTAGGTAATTACTAAATCTGAAAATTTAACAGTAAAAGCACATATTAAGTTTTGCTGTAAAACATCTTTTTTCAGCATAGTATCCTCATTAAAAAAAAAAAAAAAATTAAAACTTTTCTGTGTTGTGTAACTCCTTAATTCCATTTATATGGTAAACACTTCTCTGTTTTGCTTTCCAAGGGACATCATCTACTGTTGCTAACAAAAATGCCAGCACTGGAGCAGGGAGAAGCAGCCTTCTCTGGCCCTTGCTCGAACACACGTTTTCCCCTTTGCCTTTTCTCTCTGGAGCAAGGAAACCATTTGTATCCTGCACTAAAAGTGACTGAGAAGTGGCAGAGCATCCTTTTCTCCTGGGCAGGCTGAGATCTGTTTTCAGTCTGCTGCCTGGTGAAAGGAAGCTTCAGAACTGCAGGCCAGCTGCCAGGAATGTCTGATTTCCTTTCCACCCACCCCTGTGACCCTCCCTTCTGGCAGTCATTCCTGATGACCACAGCTGTCGTGCTAGGTCATGGTAAGCTGTCAAGCAAGGTAGAACACGAGATGTCCAAGGCCCAGTCCTTGATCTGCACTGAAGAACAGGATCTCAAATGGAAGCTGGTATCTGGCTGTGCATGAGAACACCACAGCGAGCAGTGGCAGGGTGATGGCAGCTGGTTGTGCTGCTTTCTTGAGAAGGTGGGCAAGCAGGAGGTTTGCCAACAGAAAGCTTCTTCACAGCTCGTCCACTGCTACTGATACCCCAAAGCATGAGGAGGGGTTGCCATTTAGTCAGATGGGATGGTTGTCTAGAATGAGTAAGTCCTTCCAGCCATCTGAAGCTAGAAATAGCCCTTGGGGTTGCTCTCACCCTGTAAGTATGTAATGATACAGGGCAACTCTGCCCTCAGTGATCACAACAATGGTGTTCAGATCCTTGTGCTGCTGTAGTGGTGGCTGACTGACAAACATTATGGATGTAGCTGAAAATCACCACAGAACTGCAGGCTTCAGAAGCTGATGGATACTGTTCTCAGGCACATAACTTCTATAAATAGGGCTTGTATGCTACGTAAGGTGGTGTTTTGTTAAGCCTCAAAAGTGCATAAATGTCTTCTGGAGAGCTAGCATTTTGCTGTGTTTTATGCTGGTTTCATAATGCACTTTTTTTGCTGTAGCATCTGTTCCACTTCTACCAGCATATTAAATAAGGTGAATCAAATCTGTGAAGTGTTTGCTCTGTATGCCTTCCTCCAAAGGGGGATGCAGATGCAATGGAGTGTTTGTTCTAAAAACATAGAAGAACAGGTTGCTTTCTGTTTCCCAGAGAAAAAAAGGTCAATGCTTGAGGGACAGAAGGTCAGAAATGCTGCAATTGTACATTATTTTTCTGGGAGTTTATTGCAGCTTTAGGCTGGCACAGCCAAGGAACTTGCCTTCAAAATAACCTCAGGGTGTGTGGGTGTAGGTGATGCTGATTTCCTTTGGTTCTCCTTTAAGATAACAGGGTCTGATACCTGTGGTCTTGCTCCCATTGGAGGGATGGATGACAGCCTTAGCAAGTCCCATCTGAACTTCATTTGGTATGATTTACTTCAGAACAGTAAACGTGATTTCAGTTCTTTTGCTCTTTGTTCTGAGAAAACACCTATGGCCTTGTAACAAACCTGACATAAAATTAAATTTGATTTTATTAAGCTCTTGCACAAGGTTGGGAGAAAATTCCAGGAAGCCTCTTGACAGGAGCTGATTTCTTTTACAGGCTTCTAGTCTAACAAGGGAAGTAATGATCATTTGGGGAATCCACAGCTAAAGCTAAGAGACTTGAAAAAAAAAAAAGTAATAAATAAACAAGTTTGCTCACAAAACCCTTCCTCAGGAAAGCAGCATGGGAAGCACAGGCATTGAGAATGACAATCTAGCATGTTCAGCCAAAAAGACTTTCCAAAACAGCTGTAGAAACGGCTCCTTGAACTTCTGTTTTACTACTATTATAGCCTCATCATTTATATATTAATCTAATTATTTTTTTCATGCTGTCAGGTGTATCTATTTGCAATTTTATACAGTTTTCAACCCATGTAAGCCACCCTCAAGGAGCAGTGAGAGATTTCAGCAAACGCTGCAGTCCGTGAGCCCAGCTATGTTACAGCCCCCATTCATTCATTCATTCAGGTACAGGCATTTTGAGGCTGTGACAGAAGCTGTTGTTCAGTTTCCCCGTGGGACAACACATTTGCTTCATCTGTGCAGAAAGCTTTTTTCATAACCATCCCATGGCTGAAGCTCTCAGGAACAAATACCTCTCTTCCTCTCTTTGAATAATAGCTGAACTCCCAGTGGAAGAGGAGTATTTGAATAACCATGTTGCCATGTAGAGTATCTCATGATTTCAATCCTCAGAGTCCCTGAGCTATCCCAGGACATATTTATCATCTCTCCCTGGCTGTTTTTCAGCTGTGAGCCTGTGTTTCCATTTCACAAATGCAGCTCTGTAATGTAAGAATATGGTATGTCTTGTTGTTAGCAGAATGTTCCCAACACAGGACAAACCTCTGTGTAATCTTAGATGCTTCTCCTTGCTTTGCTGCCTTGCACTGTGGAATAGAATTGCTGAAACGTGACAAGATTTCTGTGTCTGGCCCTCACTGCCTCCTTAGTGAGTTTAGCTGTGAATTCATTTGCAACTGGAAGGACCCGTGGCCATGCTGTGGAACTCTCCTGTACTCAAAAAACCCAAAGTGACTTTTATAGTCTCTATTAGTCAAAGGGAGGGCTCAAGTCCCTTAAGTAAGACGCATAAATTTCAATTCATATTAATAATTGACAAGGTCACGTGTGGTTTCTGAAAGCCCAGAGAGTTTTGCTGATCAATTCCTCAAGTAGCATTGCCTTTAATCAGCAGTAATCCCATTTTGGCAGGACTGAGTTTCCTGACGTGGTGAAAGCACTAGGGGAGGTCACAGACCAGGCTTTCCTGGTAGGTCAATGTGTGATCCTAGTTGCACAGACCTGCAGAAACCTTGTGTCTCCTGCACTACAGCTCAAAGTAAATGGTGATACCAGTTCTGTCTGCTTAAAAGTGATCTTGATCTAATCAGAATTTAGATCATCTAAAGAGATGTGTGGAGGGCCATTGACCTCAATCTGGATTGTGTTTGCAGAAAACTACAATAAACTGCAGGAGAAAAAAACATACAAGTGTTTGTATGTTTTTTTTTCACCTTCCTAGGAGGAAGCTGAGAATATTAAATCCTTCCAAGGAACATCAGGAGGTGTAATAGAGGAAAAGCACTGAAAACACAAGAAGACAGCTGTCTCTAGCCAGTGACACACACAACTGGTGGGTACCTGCTGCACAGCTCATACAGATGAGAAAACCTGGGAATGCCATTGGATGGTTGCAGTTGTGCATTCCTATAGTTTTGCTGCATCTGCAAAAGTAAAAAGGTTATATAAACTGTAGTAAATTAATCCTAATTTATCCATTCACCTGAATATATAGTCATGTGGAAAAATGTTAAGTCCTCTTGTCCAATTTTTAATGAGTCACAGTAACCTGTGGTGAAGTTCCTCTCCTTGAAGATCTGCTTTATCCTTTTTACCAAGTACTTACCTCTTCTTTCTTCTCCTCCATTCCCCAAAAAATATATCCAATATATAATATTATATAAAATATAATATTGGATAGACCCATATATCCAATCTTGTGCTTAATACAAAAAAGAACTGTAACTATAAATTGCCAAAAAAAAAAGATTTTTGTATTTTCCTTTTCTGCAGAGTTTGCACATTAATTTAATTTAATTAATTTAATGCTTATCCTTACCAGATAGTGAGAAGAGCTTTTTTGCAGTCAGCCTCTTTTTAAAAATATGGGAAGGCACCTGGAAAGGCAGTTTGTAACAGCAGACAAGTTATTAGTAACTTACAGAATCACACTTTGAACAGAAATTCTTTGATTTATTCATTACAGCATTATATTGCATTTTCTTTGGTTTCCATGCACAGAAATGGATATGACAGGCTCTTAGAGAGATCAATTAACACATGTCAAGGGTAGTTCTTATACTCTATATAAAATTTTTATATATTATTAATTAATATCTAAAATTAACATATATAAGATAATAATATATATGAATATATATTGATACAGGCTGTCCTGGCATTGTGATGAATATTAGATGGATAACTTCTTAACTCTCATCCAAGCCAAACTTCAGATGGTTTTTACATGGCATTAGTGTATCCCCAGGGCATCCATACTCTCTACATAGCTGATCATTTTCTACAGATTCTTTGCTAGATGCAGGTTTATTTGTTTACTTATTTTCTTCACATTTTTTTTCCCCCCTAAAATTTCCAGAGGCATCCTGCATGTTGGAACTCTGTAATAGCAGAAAATCTGATATATAACAACAATAATAATAATAATAAAGTAGTTCTCTACCAAAGTGCTTTGTGTTAAAATTCATCCCCTCTGAGACATTATACCTAGCCACCTGTAAATGGTTAAGAACTGTATTTTTAACTGGAGTTAGAAGATTTCCTAAAGGAACCTCCAATCTGGGATGGAGTCCAGATGTACATTTGAGATGGCTAAAATGGAAAGTCCTGCTTTTTTATTAGGCATGCCATTCAGAGTGCAAAATGAAGTGCGAGCAAAGAAATGATGTTGGCATGGCAACAGCAAGAATAATTTAATGCAACAGGTTTTGATTCTGACCTGGGAAGGGAACTATTTGTCTTGAGAGTCAGCTCATAGCCCATAAAAGTTTTAAAAGACAGTAACTCATCTTCACTAAAGGCCAGCAACTGGAGAGATGGATAACTAACAGCTCTGTGGCCAAAAAAATAATCTAATTATTCTAATGGTTGTTGTTCTGGCACAGATGTGGAAGAAGGAATTGCTTTAATAATGCATCTATTGCTCACATGATAACCACCTGCAGGCAACCTCTTAAGCACAAGTTCTTTCTGTTATTTTTAATAAGGTATGTGATATTTGTAGAACTGTGAGACATAATGAGGCTGAGTGCTTTGCTGAAAAAACCACTGAGTGTCAATTACCCAGATTAACATTTAGGGTTTAGAAATTCCTGTCTCCCAAATCTATGGTGTATCCACAAGTATGTTCCTGCTCCTTGTTAAACCTATTCAACTGAGAAGATTGGGAGAAGAAATGAGTATGGGAAAGCAAGCTGTTTTCTAGATTAGCTTATTAAGGCTGGAACTAATGTCCAATAGCTTCAATTGCACATTTTATGCCAGGTATTTGGTTTTGAAGTATGTGCTCATTTTCCTTTCAAGATTAGCTGCTCTGGATTCCTGGGAGTGAAGCTGGCTGCATAAGCCACATGCAAAAGCTTTGACTCTCTAATTCCTTCTGCTGACACCTCATTTGTCTCCATGGGAAGAAGCAAATTTACAGGAGTAAAAGAGGAATGAACCACTTTATTTTTTTAATTTATTTTTTTTTTTACTTATGGGAAAAAAATCAAATTTGAATAAGTCAAGGTATAGGCAGAAACCAAAGTGGAGCTTCCCAGTTGCATTCTGGTTTGTTGTTGATTCACTTGTGTCACCTGTTCACAGTTATTTCTATGATTGAAAGAAATCATTTGAAAAAAATAACCAAGGCTTGAGTTTGGTGCATTTCTAACACTGATGAAAACTTTCAATACACTAAAAGTGCATCTTATTTGATTCATACCCTATTGAGAGAAGGAACAACAATCCTTTCCCACTGCCTGCTGTAATCCAGGGAAAGAGACCCATTTCATCAGTCTCTTTGGGAGTTCTTTGCAGTTTTTTTCTGCTTGCTGCATTGTTTCTCATTGCAAGTGTTTGGAGTATAGCAGGAACCAGTGGTGCCTGTGCAAGGATATGTTTCATCAAATCACACTCACTGGAAATTGCTCTCCACCTAAAATGCATCAGGTGTCTGCCTATGGCTTCATCACAGTGGGATGCAGCTCAGGAGCACGGTGGCTTAACAATGCATGATGAAAATACTGTAAAAATAGAATTATTTCTATTTAAAGTATACCATGCAGCACTTCCTTTGGGGGAACTGAGAAGTAATTATCATCATGCCACTATTTCCTCAGAGGGACTAGATTAACAACAGCTTATGGGGGTCCAGAGCCAGAGAATGTAAGCCTTGTGACCACGTCTAGTTTGCCCTGTCTGTAACATGCTTTCCCTTGAGTTCAAAGTGTCATTTCAGGAAATTACCTTCAGGGGTTGGTTTGATGTGGGCTGGGGGCAAGGGAAGAAAGAATTGCTCTATTGCACTGCAGTTGTAGGCAGCTACTGAGGGAGAAGCAGGGATGTGAGCTGCTTCTCTGTCAATTCTTTTGCATTTATCATTCAGTAGGATGGCATTTTAGGAAGCTCGTGCAGGCCACTGCACCTCATTCTTTTACAGGTTGACAGTAATAGGGTAAAAAGAGTGAAGTGATGGTCAGAAATCTGGTTAAAAGTTCCTAGTTTTGTTAGTTACTTAATTTTTTTTATTCCTTGCAAAGACATCAAAAAGTCACACCAGAAGTGAAAGGCTCATGTGCTACATATGAAAGCCAAGATTTTTTTTTCACTTAATGTAAATCTGGGACAACTCAATTTAAAATGAAATCATCTGTTAGAAAATTTGTCCTTAAACAGCTTGTAAAATACTGCTTTTCAGTGTTTTTTAGCATACTTTCAAAAGTGAAGATGCTCCATTTTTATGTTGCCCCAAACCCCCACCCCTTTAATGCAGGCAAACTCCATACCTAGATGTAAAATGACTATATATCAGTATATATCAGTAATATATATCAGTGTATATCACTAATATATATCATATATATATCTTATATGATATATATATCATATATATATATCACATATCATATATATCTCATATATACACCAAATCACTGTGGCAGAGACTGGGAAACCTCTGCTTAGGTCTGGCTTACGGCTGTGCTAAAAATAGAGGAGAAATGTGTAACTCATTTCAAGATCAATTTCTTCACTGAGATCACAGGATCATTTAAAGCTGTCCAAACACTTAGGGTGAGTGTCCAGATAGTCTGGATTTAATTTTATTTTATTTTTTTTCAGGAAATTTGGAAGTGGGACAGCTTACTGCGGATGATTCATATCTTCGTGTCCCAAATGGTTCACCACACTGCAGCTACATCTCCAGGAGTGTCAGGTAATCATCAGATATCACTCCTCTCTGTCTGACTGAATTTTCCAGCTTTCTAGAGCTTTCAAAACTTTCTAACCTCTCCCTCAAACCCAAACAATTTAGGGTCAAGAACAAGCATTAGGAACCTGTTTATGAAATAATATACTACATTCTCCAACAGACGAAGCTCTTAAAGGCAGAGTTCTGGGGACTCAAGTGCAGATACTGCCCTTCTCGTGCACTCCTAAAGCACTTTTCCATGTTCCCTTGAAAAGCTTTTATCTTTTCCAGATTTAAATCTTTTTGTCTAGACATCAGTAAGTAACTGGCATATCTTTCAGTCAAGAATGGCATGGTTAAGTCTTTCAGATAAATATAGCTGGATATTTAAATACAAAAATAAATGTCTAAAGCTCTACTTATTAGTAGCATCTGTCTCATGCTTGCTGTGTACTTCTCAGAAATATTCTAATACCTACAGAGGCTATATTTAAGCAACCTTGCTTCTGCTTTGGTGATCACATGTCACGAGCTGCCTATATTGTTGATTTTGTTGCTAAGCCCCGCTGTGACTTCTAGTTTCCAGTGTTTCAGGTTACATGTTTAAACCTGGCCTTCCAACTGTTTCACACTATCCCGTGTGTCCCCACCTACTGAAGCTGATACTCTGGAGGCCCTCTCTCTCTCCACAGTGGTCCACACTGGCATGAGAAGTTGAGTGGAAGGAGGAGTTAGGATTACAGTTTTTGTTTACGATAGCTGTTAACTTTCCACCTGGGAAATGTCACTACCAACCAGCCTTGGGAAGCACACGTTGGGTGTCTGTGGTCAGCACGTTGGCTTCTGCCACCTTTCCCCTTTCCCAGACACTTGTGACCCTTAGGGAACACAACCCAGAAAGCATCATCAACCTGGCAGACATCAAAGGTGAGAAGCTAAAGACTACTGGAGAGAAAAAAAATTAACTTGCAAACTTTCCATTGAGCCTTTGGTTTGACATTTTTCATTGGGACACAAGGAGAAAATCTGATCTTACAGACACTTCTTTGGAGGATTATATTTAGTGTGTTACTGGTAGAGAGCTCTCCACACACCTTTGAGGTTCCAAGTGACTACAATATAAAGTGTCAGTGACTTCCAGTGGGATTAAACCTATCCCAGATAATTTGTGTGCATGATGAGACATCAATCAGTATGTGAGGGTTTCATTTCTCCAAGTAGAAACCCCTCATGCTCTATGTTATGGAAATTATACCTCCATGCCAAGAAACTTGATGTCACTCTATCAGGTGTGACTCCATTCCTCTGACTCTCTTCTGTACGTGGCTATGGGCACTTTGTATTTCTGCAGTGAAATAACTCTAAAGTCTGTGTAAATGTTTTGATGCATTGTAATTTTTGTTGTTGTTGTTGGCAACATGCTATTACTCCTTTGATTAGAGCAGCCACTCTTGTTTGGTTTTATATTTACACCAGAGAAATGCAAACATGCTTGCCATCAAGAAGGCTGTTTGGGGTGGTACTAAAGGTAGGTTGTTTTTAGTCTCTGAATTGCCTGTATTGTAAATTCTGTTCATGTCTGCCTATTTTGCTCTCTAGTTCAGCAGAATATACTGTTTTTCCAGATGTAGTAAAAACATGATTTTGCAGGGTGAAGGGCAGAGGAGAGGGAAAAAAAAAAAAAATCAAGCTGAACAAATCCTTAATCTGAGGTTGACTTTACCTTAGAAAAGTTCCTTGGATTTTCAAACCCCTTCACTAGTTCATTGATCTCCATGCCAAAAAAGAGCTGGTTGGTTTTGATTTACAGATCCTACATTGTTTGGGAGATTATAGTCTAATTCTCCTTCTGCTGTGACTAGTCAGGGCATGAACTGCACTCATAATGATAGGCACTCTGTTTCTGGATTTTAGCATGCCAGGCAAGGAAGTCACTTCAAAGTAAAGCTGAAACACGTGGAGTTGTGGGGGAGAGAGCACAAGGAGGAGGAAATGAGGTTGACCTTGGCTTATTGAACACCAGTATACACTGATGAATCAGTGAATGTAGGCATTAAAAAGGAGAGTATGGGTTGAAAATGGTATCTGGCTTGTATTCATAGAGTCGGTGAGAAATAGCAAATGTAAGAAAAAGGTAACTTGGAAAAGGGATCTTTTTTAATGGGAAAATGTTGTCAATGATTGCTGGTAGCATTTGTACTGGAGTTGTGTTCAGGGTCTGCTCTGAGATGTGGGTGGGTTAAAGGGAATTCTCATTTACACACTGTCGAGGGTAGGAGCTTAACTGCAACACTTTGAAAATGTCCTTGAAATTACCTGGTAAACTGTGCTTTATGAAACTGTAAATCTGCTCTAAGCATTTTGGTTTCATTCAGAATTTTCTTTTCCTTTGTCTTGGTTGTTCGTTTTGTTTTTGGTTTATTGATTTATTTTTTTTTTTTTTTTTTTTTTTTTCCTACCATCCTCTTCTCAAGCCTGGCCCAAGATCTCCAAAGGAAATAGCAGATATTACATTAGACCTTTATATTTCAATAACTTCTGGCTCTCTCTAATCTCTCACCTTCAGTGTAATCCATTTGCATAGCACAAATGAAGTACAAGAAGCATTTAATGAGGACTCTGGATATTTGTTTATAATAGACAACTTATTTTCTATATTTTGCCTCTTTGTAGCCAGACATCATCCCCTTTCCTGTGATATTTGAAATTATTTTCTTAATTGGTTCTGGGACTAATTTTTGGGTTGCTGCTTGCTCAAGAGTAGTTTATTGTGTGCTCTGATGACAAAATCTGAGCAGATTACTCTTGCTAGTACTTGCTTCTATCTAAAATAGACATGTAATTGTGAGGGCTGTTTCTGGCACAATATTTACAGTTATAAACTTGAAAGTTGCTTTTGTGCATTTTCTTCAATAGTCAATTATTTTTCTGGGTTTCAGACAATAAATTTCCTCATAAGGTTTTTTTTTTTTTGGTGTAACCACTTTTTGAATAAGACATCTGTGGAAAAGTGGCAGTGGAAAAGCAATAACCAAGGGCAAGGTTAACAAGTGAAACCAAATATTAAACTTTGAAAGATTTAAAGTTGGGAAATGTTAAAGCTGTCCTAGGTGTAAAATAATTCAGATCTGACTCATCTTCATTCTGGAACCACTTCCATTTGGGGACTCCAGAGAGATGTAAATGTAGGTGTGTGCCTCTGCCCAGCTGAATCAACCCCACGGTGCTTTGCTCACTTATTTTTACCTACTGCATGGGATATAATAGCATGATTGAGCAGGCATTTGAGATTTTATACATCAGAGAGCCTTTGTAATTCTTATTTAATATTTCACATCCTCAACGGGAGAACTGACAGAGGGGCACTAAGTAAGGAGTTGTAATTGAGGAGGTTCTGATCATCTACTCCATAATGACATGGATATTGTCCCCCTGGCAACTGTGTTAATTGTGCTTAGATGTGTACCAGGAAGGGAGAGCATACCCCTGGGGAGCTCTGGAAATTAACCTCCTGTGTAACAGCATTTCATAAGGCTCTGGAAGGAGTGGATTTACACATTTTTCCATTTATTAAGCTGATCATACGTAAAATATTCTGACTTTAGCATTGCTTGACTCAGATGGTGTTTTCATTCTTAAAAATCTTCAGTGAATAATATCTTCCACTGAAACGGAGCTTTTCTCTTAAAGTGCTTTGCAGTTCTCAGTGTTCACTTGAAATCTCAATTAGATCTATTATACTCAGCTGAACTGAGTCCTGCTTACCCTACACAAGGATTATTTTATCAATTCCTGAAATGAAATTCCTTTTGTGTCAATAGAGAAAAGGCAGCTTTGTGGCTGTGTCTTTGACCAAACGTCTCTCCAAGTATGATTTCACTCAGGTAGTGAGAGCAAGAGCTGTGAGACAGTGAAGATTTGCCTTTAGCAGACAGGTGAGCTCAGCTTGTTCTCTTTTCCCTCTGGCTTTATGATCATACTGTGCACAAAATCAGACTACTCCCTGCCTGACACAGAGCATTCCTCTTAACACTTCAACAACTCTGAGACCTTCTGTTCTGTGTCCTTGTCTTTAGCAGACTCTTCAGACCTTCTGCATGATCATAGGGCTTAAGTCAGAAAATACTTTTCAAGCATGCATTTGCTATATAGTAAGTGAATACAAAGAATTATTAGTTAATACTGCTCATGATGCAGTCCTCTACCACTATAGAAGACAGAAAACCAAATAACAGACCACAGTCCCATTAAAATTGCTGGACTCTGGCAAAATGGAGTTTTGCCACTGAAGGATATTCATCTAATTCTTGAAAAACATGTAGAGAATGTTTTAACTTTTTCAGAATTAAAATTTTTTGTAGGTCTCCTTGTGTGCAATTTCCCCAGAAGCTGTCTCTTTCTGCAGTACAGTGTGTGCTCTAATGCTCATGTTTGGATGTTGCTTCAACAATGACTCAGAGTTCCAGCTATTGTTTCAGCTAGCACCAGTTCCTGCCATGCTGGGGCTTTCCCCTCTCATCTCTTTCTCAATTTATCAACCAGACCAAACCCTCCTCTGTTCAGCAAATCTGATGGCAGGCCCCAGGTTGGGCCAATGGCTGCCATACACTGTTAGTGCAATCCTAGCATTGCAGCTGCCCTGCAGAAGAAATGAGAGTTATTCTTGTTCCTATCTGATGCAGCAGCCCAGATGTTTTGAGGCATCAGTGAGGCAAACAGTCATTGCAATACAACGTGGGCAGCAGCACTTTGTCAAAGACTGCCCTTTGCTAGCAGTACCTCAGAATCAGCAATTCTCACAGCTCTGTGTGGCTTCTCTGCAGAAGAGTCTTACTGTCATTTCTGTACTTCACTTGGGAGGAAAAAGAATCAGATAGGCTTCAAAATGTTAAGAATTATCAGTCTGCAAAGGCCCATGCAAAACATGAGGAAGACCTTTTGCCATTTAAACAGAAACATGGACAGAGACAGTGCATCTTGGGAACAAGACATCAAGTGGATTGCTCTGCTGCTGCTGTGAATTCATCCTGGATGGAAAGCTGAGGGTGTCAACCTCACATATCCAGTAGCACAAGGCCACAGACAATGGAAAGATGAAAATGTGACAGACAGGCTAAGCCAATGTCTTACATGTATCTGTGTTACCTTAGACATCTG